>OY728133.1:508485181-508647681 GCA_963277665.1 Viscum album
GAACTGCTGTTGAATCCATGGGAAGGAAAGAGACAACCTGGTGAACTGAAACATCTTAGTAGCCTGAGGAAAAGAAAGCAAAAGTGATTCCCGCAGTAGCAGCGAGCGAAATGAGAGCAGCCTAAACCGTGAAAATGGGGTTTTGGGAGAGCAATACAAGCGTCGTGCTGTTAGGCTAAGCAGCACGAATGCTGCACCCTAGATGGCGAAAGTCCAGTAGCCAAAAGCATCACTAGCTTACGCTCTGACCCAAGTAGCATGGGACATGTGTAATCCCGTGTGAATCAGCAAGGACCACCTTGCAAGGCTAAATACTCATGGGTGACCGATAGCGAAGTAGTACCATGAGGGAAGGGTGAAAATAACCCCCATCAGGGAGTGAAATAGAACATGAAATCGTAAGCTTCCATGCAGTGGGAGGAGCTAGGTCTATGACCGTGTGCCTGGTGAAGAATGAGCTGGTGACTCATAGGCAGTGGCTTGGTTAAGGGAACCCACCAGAGCCGTAGCGAAAGCGAGTCTTCATAGGGAAATTGTCACTGCTTATGGACCCAAACCTGGGTGATCTATCCGTGACCAAGATGAAGCTTGGGTGAAACTAAGTGGAGTTCTGAACTGATTGATGTTGAAGAATCAGAGGATTAGTTGTGGTTAGGGGTGAAATGCCACTCGAACCCAGAGGTAGCTGGTTCTCCCCGAAATGCATTGAGGCGCAGCAGTTGACTGGACATCTAGGGGTAAAGCACTGTTTCGATGCGGGCCGCGAGAGCGGTACCAAATCAAGGCAATCTATGAATACTAGATATGACCTCAAAATAACAGTGGTCAAGGTTGGCCAGTGAGACGATGGGGGATAAGCTTCATCGTCGAGAGGGAAACAACCCAGATCACCAGCTAAGGCCCCTAAATGATCGCTCAGTGATAAAGGAGGTAGGGGTGTAGAGATAGCCATGAGGTTTTCCTAGAAGCAACCACCCTTGAAAGTGTGCATAATATCTCACTGATCGAGCGCTCTTGCGCCAAATATTAACGGGGATAAGCGATCTTCCGGATCTAAAAATACATCGGTAGGGGACCTTAGAAGGAAGTCCTCACGCGAGCAGTGGTGGACGAAGCAGAAGAGAGAATGTCAGCTTGAGTAATGCAAACATTGGTGAGAATCCAATGCCCCGAAAACCTAGGGGTTCCTCCACAAGGTTCGTCCATGGAGGGTGATTCAGGGCCTAAAATCAGGCTGAAAGGCATAGTCGATGGACAACAGGTGAATATTCTTGTACTATCCCTTGTTGGTCCCGAGGGATGGACGAGGATAGGTTAGTCGAAGGCTAGTTATCGGTTTAAGAACGTAAGGTGACCCTACTTTTTTAGGGTAAGAAGGGGTAGAGAAAATGCCTCAATCCAATGTTTGAGCACCAAGCGCTAGGGCACTGAAGTAACCCATGCCATACACCCAAGAAAAGCTCGAACGACCTTTAAACAAAAGGGTACCTATACCCGAAACCGAAACAGGTGGGTAGGTAGAGAATACCTAGGGGTGCGAGACAACTCTCTCTAAGGAACTCAGCAAAATAGCCCTGTAACTTTGGGAGAAGGGTGCCTCCTCACAAAGGGGGTCGCAGTGACCAGGATCAGGTGACTGTTTACCCAAAACACAGGTCTCCGCAAAGTTGTAAGACCATGTATGGGGGCTGACGCCTGCCCAGTGCCGGAAGGTCAAGGTAGTTGGTGACCTAATGATAGGGGAGCTGGCGACTGAAGCCCTGGTGAACGTTGACCATAACTCTAACGGTACTAAGGTAGCGAAATTCCTTGTCGGGTAAGTTCCGACTCGCACAAAAGGCGTAACGATTTGGGAACTATCTCGGAGAGAGGCTCGGTGAAATAGACATGTCTGTGAAGATGCGGACTACCTGAACCTGAACAGAAAGACCCTATAAAGCCTATGGGATTGGGTTTGGGCCTTTCCTGCCTTAGGTGGAAGGCGAAGAAGGCCTCCTTCCAGGGGGCCTGAGCCATCAGTGAGATACCACTCTGGAAGATCTAGAATTCTAAACTTGTGTCAGGACCTACAGGAATCTTAGGTACACAGTTTCTATGGGGTGTAGGCCACCCAAAAGGTAATGGAGGCATGCAAAGGTTTCATCGGGCCGGACGGAGATTGGCTCTTGAGTGTAAAAGAAGAAGAGAGCTTGACTGCAAGACCCACCCGTCGATCAGGGATGAAATTCGGCCATAGTGATCCGACGGTGCCGAGTGGAAGGGTCATCGCTCAATGGATCAAAGTTACTCTAGAGATAACAGGCTGATCTTCCCCAATATCTCACATCGACGGGAAGGTCTGGCACCTCGATGTCGGCTCTTTGCCACCTGGGGATGTAGTATGTTCCAAGGGTTGGGTTGTTCACCCATTAAAACGGTACGTGAGCTGGGTTCAGAACTTCATGAGACATTTCGGTCCATATCCAGTGTGGGCGTTAGAGCATTGAGACCTAGTACGAGAGGACCAAGAAGGACGCACCTATGGTGTACCAGTTATCGTGCCCACAGTAAACGCTGGGTAGCCAAGTGCGGAGCGGATAACTGCTGAAAGCATCTAAATAGTAAGCCCACCCCAAGATGAGTGCTCTCATATTCCGACTTCCCCAGAGCTTCTGGGAGTACCGGCTCTTTACTCTGTTCATCCCATAAGACATGCAACACTGACTTACCGAAAAGACTGACTGCTTTCCGATTTTGTGTTCTGCCTCTAATAGTAAAGGGGCTTTGGACTTACAACAAGCTTGACTTAAATTGAAAGATTTTGATCTATGATACGCTTGAACTGAACTATCAGTCCTAGAAAGAACCCACTTACCATGACCGAAGAAAGATGGATTTATTATCTAAGCCAAGCTTCCCTTTTTTCCCAAGTTCGGCTAGTTTGGTATGACTTGAAACAAAAGGTGTATCCACTGGGATTGAATCAGGAGGGTTTTTCCACCCACAGGTATAGTGACCAAATAGACCCTCTCTTGTAGCTTGCTGAAAGATCAGGGTTAGAATCAGGAACGGGCATAGAACGGAAAATGAGCCTATTAACTACTTGTCGGGTTCGCCAACCTTATTAGATTCGGCCTACAGAACTGGACTTATTGGATTTTCATTCCTTTTTTTAGAAAACTTCTTCACTGACCAACTTCTTTGATTCGTCGCTAACTCTCATCGATCAAAAGAAAGACTAACGACCTAAAAGATTCCTTCACCTGAGACTGAGCTTACCTTTCCCACTTGAATGTACCATCTATTTGAGTTTTATCATGAGTTTCATGACTGGATTATAAGTTCGACTGAGCTATAGTCTCTGGACTAGTTGAGCACTAACTCATATTCCACTACTATATCTTCTTCTTATCGATTTGAGTGAGATTGAATCTTGAGCCCCATCTTTTCCTTGCTTTTATTTCTATATCTCTTCTACACAGATGAACACTAGAATGGATTGATCTGACCAAATCTCTTTCTTCATGTCTCGCCCTGAATATTGAATTCTGTATTTACATTGATTTGACCTACCTTCTGCAATAGTGAGATATTGAGCTTTCCTCTATCTATCGCCTGCCCCTTCCACACGTACTTCTCGATCTTCCTTCGTCTTGGTAGTTCTCAATCAATTCGTACAATCCAATATCCAATAGGAGGTCTTTCTATTTCTATTTTTTCTTCTTTCTCATTCGCTTCCTCATTCTAGTACCAAATGTCTTTTGAATCGATAAATTGTTGACTTCCTATAATCATACTCACATAACATCCATTTTATTTCTTTTCATTGTAATAAACTTGGAATTATGGTCTTACTTAAGCAGTAAGATGCTGGATGAGGATTATGAGAATGCATGGAGCATAACAAAAAAATGTCTGAATCTAGGCATATTTTAGGATAACTGGTGATCTAAAAGATTTGATTTTTTCCATGTTTTCCATTAGAGTGGAGGCTATAATTTGACTTTTTCTATCATCGTATGCTTGACGGATACAGATAGGAATTGTATTTTCACTTGGAATCTTTCCAGTTAAAAGAATATATTTTCCAATCTTGCTGCAGTCACAGTGTACATAGTGTCAGTCCCGCTTTAAGCTGCAGTAAGGATGCAGTGCAGTTTGGAGGGGATTTAGATAATTAGTCCTAATCTAATGCATTTCAAGTGCTAAGGTGGCTCTTAAGTAGAGGGTACGAAGCTCTGATGAGGTTCCTCCATGGCTTGGATAAGACGAAGCTGAGGGTCCCAAGGTTAGCGTTCAAAACTTTCTAAAGAAAGGACTCAAATTCCGTGCATTCCTCGATTTACTAGCGAGCTAACATTATCAAGGCGTCTATATAGGAATGTGGTAGGCACTTTCAGGCAGGGGTAGGGGTGCATTCTAAGTGCTTAAATGTCATTGGATATTCATTTTGGTATAGGTAATTTTCTTTCTTCAGCAGCATCGAGGTATGTTCTTTTCCTTTTTTTAGGTTTTACATTTTTTCTTTCCTTATTATAGAGTCCCATCCTTGTAGTTAGGTTAATAAAATACCTTTAGATCTAGAAATGATTGCATCACGAATATTGATTCTTCCTATTATTTTATTGTTTGTTCTCCTTCCTCCATCGAATACAATCTACTATAATACTTGTTATTGTATGACCAACCATTCCCTTAAAATATAAAAATATAAAATAAAGGATTCAAACTTTCTCCCCAATCGAGGTGATAGTCCATGTTATGGCTGATGTAATTACAAACCAAAGGGAAAAAAGGGGACTCCTTCATGGCTTGCAGACTCTAAAAAGTTTAAATGAAAAAGAAATTTCGAAAGCGTAGGAAAGGTTTTGAGATACTAATCCAATAGATAGATGAATCAATGAATTGGACAGTTGGAAATGATTCCTATTCTTGTATTGTGAGCCATCCTTATTTCTTTATCTATGTCATGCCTACCTGAAACCATCCCTCTACTCTAGGGGGTGTACACAGACCTGCGAGATAGTCATTCTTACACCACTCCTTTAGCTACACATTGTGTGTCATGCAAACTGTAATTGATAAATTGAGTATTAGCAGTTTCAGTTCGATGTAAATCAATGATTAGAATTCAAGTATATGATGCTCCCTCTAGGAATTCTTCTGATGCTCGAGACTTAGAGACTAGTATCAAATTGTATGCATATTCCTGTTACTCTTATATACCTTACCCGTACAAAAAATATAGAGGTTCTTTTAGCAGCTTGTGACAAGGCTAATAGAATAGTTGTACAAAGAGCCTATTCTTCTTCACTTAAACAACCTATCCGCTCTTCGAGCACCTGGTGCTCTCACTTCCTTTTTCTTCTCGGAGAATTTTCCGCTCCTTCTATCAAAGAGGAGCAAGGGCTAACCAGGTATGCACTACTTACTTGCCGCTACTCCTTTTCTTCAGAAGAGACACGAGCATAGGGAAAGGGAAGAATTCAGTACTTTTCCTATAAACGACTCAGCGCTTTGAAAGCTTGAACATGGGTAGCATTGGATTAGTGAGCGGTGTGACTTTCTGCCATGCCTGGGATGGAGCTCTTTACTTGAAATCCTTATTAAGTTAATAATCGCAAAAGGTATGATATCCCAAGTGGGAGGAATAAGCTCAATAGCCATCGAGTCCCCGACCCTGCTCTTTAAAGAAAAATAAAAAGACCAGGCAAACGGGAATTTTTTTTTGATAGAAAAGCTATTCCATTTCCGCTGCTCTTGTTCACGAATCCTTTTCTAGTGGACATGTCTAGAAAGCCTAAAAAAGAAAGGAAGAAGTTGTAACTCGGAATAGAATCTCTTTTCACGACTCCGTTGCTAGTGGACTGCTTTCAAGGTCTAGAATAGAAAGAGGGTCAAAATCCAATCTTTGAAGGCTTATAAGGGATTCCATTGAATATGGTGTCGTAAGTAATCACAGAAACTTCATACCGATATGTTATATCGAAGACTCTCTACTCCCAAGCCTCGTGAGGATCTCGCGAGCTTGGACGAATGCCCGGAAACCCCTAATCGCCCTGAGCAGAGAGCAGAGTACGCTCAGCCTCTTTTCTCAGTTTCTGAATGGAACTACCTATCCTTAAAAGGGAAGGCACTTTCATGAAGAATTCCATGGTCTATAACTTTGGGGTAAGGGTCCTCTAATGAAAGAACTGGGAGGGAGAGCTTTTGGGAAAGGTTCCTGCCCGTTTAGGGGACTAGATCATTCCTTGGGCTTCAAAGCCAGACCATAAATTTTGAAAAAGATAATTGGCCTAATCATTATAGAAAAAATTCCTATTGATTGAGTCTCTTACCCCCAGGTCACTGACCTCTCTTTCTCCATGAAGTGAGGCCAATATATCAGATCCACCATTAAGCTCAGTACGACTAGCATAAGTCAGAATATGGGGTTGGTCGGTAGGGTATGGTTGGTTCCAAGATTGGGATACTTTTTGAACTAAGACGAATCCAAATATGAGGGGTAGGAATTGAATCTGCAGATAGGTCTAATGACTTGGTTTACAAGAAGAATGGAATCATAAGCATGGAATCAGACAAGAAACTGAACTGCCTTAAGAAAGGGCACCAAACCAAGAAAGATATCCTATTAGCTATTCTAGCCAAGTCCGAATCTCTATATCTTAGTTAGACAAGATTTAAACCTCTTCTCAATGGAAATCTGTCCCTTGAGAACTCTTCTTTATATTTATAAAATATAAGGAAAGATCACTTCTAACTAGAGAAGGTAATGAAATGAATATTAAGAAGTAAGTAAGGGGAAAGAAATAGTCATAAGCACTCAGAACACTTCCTGTAATGGTTACTAGGACCGAAGGAATGGCACTAAGAACTACTGCTACACCAGGAAGGAACTCCCAAAGGCTGCATATAAACTGTCTGCCATCAAGATTGAAAACGATTAGGATTGAGGGCAATCAAACAGAAAGCAGATCTTAGGTTGGAAATTCATATGATCAAAAGATCACACACATATTCTATTGAGTATTTCTTTACACTTCCAGCATCTGAATTAAAACCCAATTCATGAATATGCGAATATTTTTTGCAGCAGGAAATTAGTCATCAAATGAAAGGGAGATTGTTGCTATTGTTTTGTTGCTGCTGACTTGTGTCGGCTTCGTGTCAACTACCGATTGGATACTCTCTATTAGAAGGTTAGGACGTTTTTACCTTACGTGTGTACTTTATTCTATTGGTCTTTTTCCCAAGGGTTTATCCAAAAAAATCCTGATAGAGGATGCTGCCCTTGTTGAACTGGGGATGCTTGCTGGCTAGTGGGAGGGAATAAAGAGATCTAGCAATTGCAATTGAAATCACGGGAACCTTGGACCAGGTGTGAGATTCTTACAGTTCGTTCGACCAAACAAACTTCCGTTATACTCCCAAAAGTGATCTACGTATAGGGTTCGCTTTCATGCAAAGCTCTATACTCCCACGCTCCAGCTATCATACCTTTTCCCCACTTGAAAGACTGATACGACTGCTTGAAAGCGGATGGATTGGATGGAACTCATACGGCTTCATTGTGTTGTGTTGGTTTGGTTGCTTGATGAACTACCAGTGAAGGTCATCCATTTCCCTCTATTTCTTTATAGACCCTGAATGCGGATTCCCTCTTGTAAATTCCAAATTCCCCACTTAGGACAGACGGGATTCCCCTTGGACATTCATTCTATTCTGATTCCACTTCTTGCTTCCTGAGCCTTCTACTGCTTGAAAGCATTAAAACTCTCCACTCGAGTAGAGGTGGATTTAGTCCATATCTTTCTTACAACCTAACTTCAGCGATCTACCTAGAACAAGGACTTTATTTGCTTGATTCGACTGAGCCTGCTTGAACAAATACGGGCTATATTGTGATTTTCCTTTTTCGTTTACTGACTGAATCACTTGACTAACAGTAACGGGCTCCACTAACTGACTTAACTTTTGAGCATACCCGCCTTTTCCCTTGAAAACACCACACATAGGAGAGGGTTATAGTACAGATGTACACTAAGGAATATTATTAGTAAGACATACGTATAAATTATATGTACTATAGATGCAAAAGAAAATAGATCCGTGTTCGGGTGTTCCGGTGGTGTCCCCATCTGGTCTACTATTATCTCTTCACCATCGCTATACTACTTTTTCCCACCAAATGGAATAACCACAGTAGCTAGCTTGGCTCCCTCTTTCTCTCATCTATGCTCCCCTTGTGAGTCGCCACCCTCATGTACCATTAGAATATAATATAAACAAACAGAACTACTACAAATAGACTAGAACATCTCTTATGTCAAACCATTCGATTGAATGATGTCAATGACACGAAGATATATACAATGACTGGAATAAACTTCTAGAGTATTTGAAAGCATCTGCAAAGCCAACAATGGGAATAGTCGATCGTAGATCCGACGCCTTGTACCCTCACCCAACCTTGTCTCTCACTTGTCGACTTGCTTTGAGTCGAGCTCACTTTCAATCGGGTTAAAAGTGTTTTTAGCGTCAATTCCTTTCGGTGTACATCTCACCCAAAATACCATGAAACATAAGCTGTCAGCTCATATCTATCTATCTCCGCTCTTCGATCAAACAAAAGCAGCTATTTGATCCTATACAGCCTGGACCTGCGTACTCATCGTGGTCGTCCCTCAGCCTCCCGCACCCATATTCCTAACATCTCATCCTATTTTGTTTGCTTACCATGAGGTCTCTGTGTCAATCGAGCCCAGTATAGTATTGGTTTATTATATTTTATAAATGAAACCCCTGCCCGTCGGTATTCATCATAGTGCCGATATTTTTCCACCAAGTGGAAGACTGAACTGGACTGAGATTGCGGGAACACTGCATGAGACAGTGTGATTGTGCGATCACTGAAGGTCCTATATGAGCTGCGAGGTATATTTAACACTACTCCTTTCCCTTAGCGCCTCACTCTAGGCGGGGCTCACAACCAAAGGATGCACGGAGTGAAGTTAATTGTCTAGAAACTCCTTTCTTCAGTATCCGAGGTGGGATCTTTAAAGAGATCCTTCGACAGCGTTGTACGTGACATTCATTCTTATTCTTATTTCTTTGTATTCGTTATCTAGAGTAGCGAGCTAGTCTGCCGAAAGCTAGTACTTGTA
The DNA here is from genome assembly GCA_963277665.1 of Viscum album. Lineage (NCBI taxonomy): Eukaryota > Viridiplantae > Streptophyta > Magnoliopsida > Santalales > Viscaceae > Viscum > Viscum album. The sequence continues at coordinate 508,494,325 of OY728133.1, forward strand.
CGGATGCACTATATAGGAAGAGTACCTGTCCCAAATACCGGATCTAGAAGAGGGAAGGCTCATTGCCACCTTGTGGGGCTATGTCATAAGGTGAGTCTGTCATCCCCCCTACACCTTCTTTAGTATGACACCCTCAGTACTCTTCTATTACTATCTATATAGGAAGATTACCTGGGACTATAGGGATTTTGAAGGTTCCAGACTCTAAAAAAATGAAGATTTCATGATCCCTGAGAAATGGAGAAACTATTGTTGCTGATTACGAGTCCTTAAAAGGGATTTTGTACACAAAGCATCGGTATTAATATAGTATGGTACATGACCCTATATAGTCCTATATTATACCGATAGTACAAGGCTATTCTCTTAGAAAGGTTTCTATCGATCTTTCATTACTCCACTACAGTACACACTATTATAAGAGTACCGTAGTGACGTAGTGAGTACTCTACTCTAATAGTACTATATAGACAGAGTGGCAAAGCTACTACTTCAAAGATTTCGATGACCGCTCTTCGACCACCCTCATCTATTCTCCCAATTCAACTCCCTCTGTCTACGCTGGGAAAAGGGCTTCCAGAGTGTCTACTACCTATATTATACCGAGTCTCTTTCTGTTTGTGCCAACTAGCCCTGACTGAATGTTCTGACTCTCGGTAATCGAATGGTAGTTGGGCCTTATATTATAAGAATATCGTGACTATATAGAAGAGTACTAAGAGACTGCTTTCTTTCGATATGAAGAAGCCTGAGTTCCATCGGGTTCACTCATTGTGTCTACTACCTATATTATACCGATCAAGGTGCACGAACACCATACCTAACTATTATAATAGATTACTCACTATGGTACACACTATTATAAGAGTACCATAGTGTGTAATGAGCTTAAACAGGGCCACTATTAGAGTATAGCTTCCTATATGGGTATTTATAAGTACCAGACTTTAGTTGGTATCATCTCTATCACTAAATATAAGAGTACTTGTAGAAGAGTATTGATCCTCCCTCCCAGTCATAGTGTGAACTCCTGCACTATTAGAGTAGATCCAGGTATACACTATTATAAGTGTACCGTATGGAGTAGTATAGTCCTTGTTTTCGCTAACGACACTATTAGAGTAGAGTACTCACTATGGTACTAACTATTTTAAGAGTATTGTAGTGGAGTACTGTCAGGGGAACCGCTTTCTCACAATCAAGTCTGGTCATAGGTACTTTTCTAATAGTCTCTTTCAATACTATTAGAGTAGAGTACTGATTCTGGAAACTTCAATCAATATCGTATAAAAGATAGGTGAATCCACACTATTAGATAGTATTTGAGGTATAGAATGTATTTGAATCTATATGGGTATAGAGTCAAATTTAGTACTTGATCTATATGGTTGACTCTATATGGTTGACTCTATATAGTTTGAGTGTAGGGATTCATTTTTGGATCTCGACCGACTAAATCAATCAACAGCAGAAGTGTTTTTCTTTTCGATTGAGTTCCCCTGAGCCTTTGATGAAGATGAACTAATATACTGGACTATTAGAGTAGAGTACTGTCCAACTCCGTATCCTAAATCACGGAAAACTATCTCTAGACTATATAGGAAGAGTACCTGGTGAAAAGTTGAATTGATCTGCTCAGGTACTCTTCTTCTATCAAATATTCCAATAGAAAATGTTAGCCTTCATCTGGGTATCACTACCAGTAGGGGCCCGCTTCCCTAATAGAATTTGAAACATTGCTTTCCCTTTCTCCCGGATACCATGACTTGCCTTCAAATGAGCTTCACCTTCAAAGGTTTGGTTCAAAGATAGATTCAGCTTGTTGCGTGTAATGCCTGAGCTTGGAAGGCTGAAAGCATGCTAACTGGTACATCTGTTTATTAGCTCTGGATGACCGCAGCGGGTCCGATTGTTCTATCAAATAGATTGAGTGAGGAAGACTCTGTCACTTGGTTTCTCACTATAGGTAAATAACTATGCTACTGAACCCTATTCGGTTCTTTCCCTTTAGGCAGTTTCTCATTGATTTTGCTTCAGTGGCTTAATTTCTTTCTATTCTTATGTAGATCTCTATTTCTCTCTTACCAAATGCATTCTTGAAGGTCCAATTTTTTTGAAGCACTATTTCACTATACTCTTTTATGCCCTTTCTAAATAAGGTCTTTAGAATGCTTTGAATTAGATATCCGCAATAGAAGTAGTAACTCAAACTGCGCTTTCGAGTGCCGCTTCTCTTTATTATATTATCTTAAGTGATGGCTGAACACGTTTGTTGTGATTCATCTGACTAGCTTAGCTTAGATTCCCTGAAACCTCTGGGCTCAATTCAATTACCGAAAAATAAAGTGCTAGGTTTCAGTGTGTGTTCCATGATTGGTTGTAATCTGTTGTTTGTTGATTGGGTGCAGCTTGACTTGGCGCTTGCATGACTTGTGGAGAACTAGACTGAAAACCATGTATATATATATAAATAAGAGTTCTGTCTTTATTCAAAAATAAGATCTCTTAACCACTTACATGGTACAAGAGGAACTAAACTCAATCCCCGTCCGGGTTCCAATCTCATATTCTGAAATAGATACTCTTTCCAAAGCTGCTAGAGTTGCTTGAGCTGCTAAAGCTAGAGCTAGACCGGATGAGCCTATCTCAATCTCCCCCGTTTTAGATACGGTGGGGGAATCAGACTTATCCATGGTTAGTCAACATAATTGCATAGGCCCAGAAGCCCAGGTAGCTTGGCATGGGAGGAAAGGAATATCTCTGAATGACTGCTTACTCTATAATCCTAAGTGAAGCACCTTCCCCGATATTCCAACATTGTCCTATCCACCCCCTATCTCTTCAATTAAAGGACCAAGCCTCTAATTATGGTTATTTCACTCTCAATTGTGCTATCCCTCATCATTGATTTACCAAACAACCCTCTATCTCATCTTGAATCCAAAAGGAGTGACAGCATACCTGAGATGCCATGTTGATATTGCCAGAAGAGAAGAAGGCCTATCTTAGATATGCCTATTTGAACTATTCCTAGCTGCCGAGGGAGAGGTAGACTGTGCCAACTACTATGACTATTCTATGGTTTATCCGTTAGCTGGAATAAGTGTACTCAGCCGTGCTAACCTTCACCTCGTGGCTCGATCAAGGTGATATCGCATTATCTGAAAGAGCTACTATCCCATGCCATCTGTTGCTCTTGTCCTGTGCTATTATGAGAATAAAGAAGTCCCCTACTCCCGTTATACAACAAACACGAAACGGTCTTCCAGCGGAACTACTTACTTCACAGCGATCGATTAGGCGGAACTGCTTAAGCTGGTTGTGCAAAGTCTGTTTGTTCACATAGGCAGTGTGATTGGGGGGAGTGTTGCTTCACAAGGTATTTTGTTTGTTCATCACACAGGAATAATAGTACCCAACTGTGGAAAACTAGTAAGGATTGTTCCTGCCATCAAATTCGTGCCGCATGGCGGGATGACTCTACACTCTATAAATAGAGGCTCGATAAGCCTTCTTGCTCTAAAATAAAAGCATTTTTTGACGGTCTTCCTGACCCTTTAGAAAGGTTCTACTTATATATCAAGGTTTTAGAACCTCCTATCTATGAGTTGATGAACTGTGGATATTGTAGAAAGGCTCGCTCAAGTTGGAGAGTAAATACAGCACGTAGAGAACGACCTGCGTGAACGCCAGAGACACTTAACAGCCTTTTGGAGACACCTGCGCCCGACGAACCCTACCGTCATAGGAGACCGTATGCGCATGATGGACCAGAGAATAAGGGGCCTTGAGAGGAGGCTACAAATTCTGTGAAATGAAAAGAAATCCCTCATTGTGCGGGTGACCATCCTTAGTGACTGGAGAGACTATAATAAAGAATAAAGTAGTTATAGGATCTTCTGTCTACTGGTTTTTCCAATTTCAGGCCTACCATTTGACTTTTTCTAGTTTCAAAAATCATGTAGTTAGAATAATTCTTTGAAATATCTAGTAAGGTTTGTTTACGTAATGCAGTGCTTTATGTAGTAGTAATGAATAAATCTTTTGGATAAATATTTTTTCTCTACGGGCCTATTTGAATCCTTTCAATCTTTTTAAATAAATTGTACTTGAGCATCAGTCACTACCAGCAAAAACATCTCTGAACAAGACCATGCCAAATGTGTCCGTATAAGAAAATCAAATGAAGTTTGTCCAGTGGTTCTTTACTTATAGCGGTACCCCTTAGACTTCTACGAAAAACACCATCGGATTGTTCAACATACACCGCTTTTTTCACCTTCTTTCAGTTATGGTTCTAAACCCTTATATATAAGTATCTGCTACTTATATATAAGGGTTCTAAAGGGTATGGAATGAGTCACTAATTAACTCTCATAGGTTTCTCGTGATGGACAAATGGAAAGATCTGCCAGGACTCGCCCGGATGTTGACCAATCTCCTACTCTGATCTTCAGTTTTTGAAGATGAAGCCGAATAGAAGCAGGGCTACCTACAGGCTTGTGAACTAGGTCATCTTTAAACATATTTCACGCTTGCATCATATTATTAGGTCAAGCAGATACCAAAATAGATGGAAATTCCTTTAGCGACAAAAACTCCCAACAAATAGGTAAGACCTTCCCTCCTTTCTTCCTTCTAACAAAACAATTAGTTCCCGACTAACTGTTTTGGATATTCAATATAACTTCAGGTACTCTTCTAATAGTGGGGACAATTATTAGAAGAGTACCTGGCTTCTTAGAAGGCCTTGCTCCATTTCGTACGACTGCGGGGAATAAGGTGCCTACATCTTCTACCTTCTACTAGCTTTTGGGGATGGGGAACCCAGTGAATAAGAAAGTAGCTTCGATCGAAAGGGGAGTCGTTCTATCTAAGCTCCTAGAAATAAAACCAAAGTGCTTCAGCTATATGGCCTTCACGCTCCTCGAATAGACCATTTTCTTATGATCATAATTGTCATATGTTTTTGGCTCACACCCTTGATTACCTTAAGAGGAGACTAATTTTCCATAACTGAGTTTGTAAACCCCGTGAATTTTGATTCAAGACTAATTCCACTCATAGAAGATGACCTGAACTCCCTAAAAATCAGTCATTTTACTGCTAGGTGTGACAAACTTTGATCAGTTGGATTTCCCGCTTATAAGGGAAAATCACGTTCAGTCATTTTGATACTATATCCAACAATTCCACTTTTGATCTTCCGAGAGGTCAGAGCCCTGGTTGAAGTGCAAGGGATGCTAGGTCCGTAAGCAAAAGAAATAAAGAAACCCTCTCTTTGGCAGTTGTTCGGCACAGAAGGCGTCTATTTAGTTTAGAGTGAGACCTTTTCCCTTTTATTGAGGGGTTCCAGAAATAAAGTAAATACCCGGAGAACTCAAATTCACTCTGCATCCGGATCCAGGATACTGCGAGTATAGCAGATTCCAATCGCACCTCGCCCCCCGCTTAATGCTTCGCTCTACGCTCCGGTAAATCATTTCATCCACGAACCATTTTCGGTGCCATTGATCTATCTCGGGTCATATTATACGCACTCTCTTTACGCATACTACACTAAAAGAAAATATTCTTTATCAAAATAGTCCATATCTAATCTTCATTGGCCTTTCATCCCGGAGTCATCCACGACGGGTTTTTGATTTCCTTGGCCTCTTGGCCTGTTGGAGCTCTCTTCAACCGTCTACGAGCCTGGAAAGCTAGGAACCTAATAAGATACTCTTCCCATTTACTTACTCTATAACCCATTATGAAAAAGGTATGATGTTAGGGCACATTCAGGTAAACCCAACCCTGAGCTCTGCTCAGGTTTTTTCAACAAGACACGTAGAAACGATCCTAATTCAACCTTTTAATTACAGAATCGAACCATGGGACTCTCTACGGGTCCCTCATCTTCTTTGGCCAGATCTTCCATCCTTTTCATTCACGCCACCTAAAAGGGAAAAGATCGGCATGCATGGTTCTTACATCATCCAATGAACTTAAATTAATCACATAGAGAAGGCAAGGCTAGGAAAATTAGACCAAGATTGAAACCTTACTTAGTCTTTTATTTGCCCGATCCGCTTTCTCTCTCCACTTCTAACTATACCTCTGTCTTAGATGCTGGTGGATCAAAAAAGTAAACTACTGATGTGCTACTGAAATTGCTTCACCAGGGTAAAAAGCAGGAACTTCCGCTGGTGAATTTGTTTCTTTGAATTGATAAAGAAAAATTAGAAAAACTGAATCAATTGCGAGAAAGCCCCTTAGCTTGTTTGGCGCCTTGCTCGGGTGAGTCGCTTAGCTTATGATTTGTTTTGTGTTGATCCCGTTCGTTTTGTTGTGACATGATGATGCGCTTGGTTAACCTTCTAGGGGAAATAATAAGATGAATGCAAGAGATAGAAAGGCTCCTAGTCCGGTTATGAAGGGAATCACTCTAAAGAAGGCATAATATTTTGAACAGGTAGGAATAAGACCTAAGCAGCTTTCGCTCCTTCACCTGCGGTAAAGCGTCTTTCGATCCTTCTCCTCCTCGTAAACAACTAGTTCCCCTCCAGGAGCTGAGACAGAGAAAGATTAGGCGCATGTCTCAGCAACACAAAACAAAGGTTTAAGTCACTAACAACATACTTCCATCCATACTAGAATAGTAGAGACAACAGAAGGTGCAGGTGAGATTTGAATAAGGGAGAAAAGAATGTATTTCCCATCCGCTTAGGGATTAGATACCCTGTCCAGTAAAGGGGGTAATTCATTAGGATTTGGCCCTAACATTAAGAATCTATGGCTATTATGGTCATTGGGTAATGGCCACTCTAGGTAGGGGTGATACAAACCAAACAAACCTGAGTACTCTCTCATTAAACCATTCGAAAAAGCCAAACTCACATGTGACCGTTTTTTTTTTCTATTCACAAAATCTTGAAATCAAGCTTAGAAACCCCATCCGTAGTGATAATGAGACTAAAACTATATCTCGATTAAGGTAAAAGAAATAATCATAGATTGAATCCTTCACGGAAGTACACTAGAAGGTCATGTACTCTTGCTATTCCCATGCGGTGGGAGGTGAATAATATATATAGTCAAAAGGAAGAAAGCACCACTAGGCGTAGAGAATACTATAACTATCCACAAGTAAAAGAGCAGAAATTATTCTATTCGGATATATGAAATCCACTTTTGCAAAATGAAACTAGGTTCTAAATGATCTGACCCTTTCTAAAGTGTTAGGACCTCTCGCGAGCAAAATGGAAACAAGGTTGATTCCGTCGGAGTAGCAAGTACTCTCGGGACAGAACGAAAGACCAAGGATGCATAGGAGTTCAGCAGAAAAAAGTCAGAATCTAACAATCATGGTGATGAAGTGATCCTCAATCAGTAGTTAGAATGTTGCAGCCTCAAAGTCAATTTTCTCGTCAAGCGGTAGGTCTTAGCCCGCTCAGTCACTTGCCTTGAAGTTGATCAATGTCAGTACTCTTCTAATAGACACTATTCAAAGAGTACTGAAAGTATGCTCGCTTATGGATTGTGACATTGCATGCTGTCTAATGACACCTCGTTAGCTACAACAGGAATGAACTCCTTTATACTAAGGCATCGGGTCACTCAGTCACCTCTATTAGTCGATTATTTTGATCTTCGAAAGATGGTCAAGGATCAACCCCTATCTAGAACGAACAAATGTAGAAAACCAGTTGGCCCCTAAAATATTTGATAGCTAGTCCTAAACCTATTCGGGTCAGATCTTTTAGAAACTGACCCTTTAGAAAGGGTCAGATCTTTCTATATAGTCCTTTTCTTGCAATCTTGATCTGATGGACCATAGTTTTAGCATGAGTTCAGTTCATCCGCACCTGTTTCTATCTACTTCCCACCCTCCATTGGAAAAACATCTAAATCAATGATGAGAACCATGGTCTTTGACTAACCGGTCTTGGGACATTAGACACTCTCCTTTGGAATGGAAGTCATCTCGTCGATCCAGCAGCACTCCCCTTTATCTCAGTTCGTTGTTAGCTTTTGAAGGAGTGGTTCCTAGAGGTTCAATGCTTCCAACTTGTGGTGCGTGCTGGGTAATAAAAATCCTTTGAGTGAGAAAGAATCTATTCATTCACTTGTTTCTTTCCAAGTGATAGCTTCCTTCCGGTTCTGAAGACCTCTGCTCAGATCAATGCTAATTCCGCTTCTTTTCCTGCTTCTGCACCTACTGGGAAGAATGGGTGGGGGAAACTGGGAGAGGGGAATAGTCGGAGCATTTCAAGGGCTGCTCCAATGAATCGAGTTATATACGATACCATATCATCAAAAAGCACTTGCAAGAATCGACATCGTTCACTCTCAATCGAAGTGGGGGTACAATGGTGGATGTTAAAAGCAGATTCCTTTGTGATGACCGTTTTCTATCAGGGAAACTATTCGTGTTTGTATGTTTCCCATTGGTCATTATTAAGAGTTCACCTTCCCTTCCAAATTATAGTTCAGTGAGCAAGGTATTGATTTCAGAATTTGGAAGGGGAGAGGAATGACCGGATCTCTATCCATAGTTGTCTGTATCGATATAGATCCTCCGGTTAAGCCTATGGAACAGAGGGAAGAAAGAAAGAAATCAAATAATACAGCTGAAATTAGTCACTTTTAAATCCCTATCCCTTATTTCCTTCCATATATTGACTTAATATCAACTCTCCCCAGCTCCGATACTTCCTCTTGACCGGGGATCAGATCAAATGAAAGTACACACTAAGGAACCTCTCCTCTAGCTCCTCGACTGGCAGTTCCTCTTCCAATTTATAGGTTTGTTTGTTTGACATGGGCCCTCCTGGTTATCAGAACACATTAGGAGAGGGATAAGAAGAGGGAGACCTTCTTCATTGGTGCCTTAGCCTGGTTTCGCCCATATCCAGCCACTGCAGAAGAATCAGTCGATCAAAATGGGGTATAGTTATAGATATGCGGTCATTTTTCCTAGGAAGTGAAAGCCTTGACATCCATCTGATTATCATGAGTATCCCTCTATGAAAAAACCTTCTCTATTTTGGGTCAGACCCAAACACTTATTTGATTTGATCTAGCGGATGTCGACTAAACTGCTTATGCTTTTGCCGTTCAGGAAGGTAATAATTATAGAATACAGTGACCCCGTAGGTCATAAGCAACATCGAGAAGATTCATCAACACATAAATGGTATGTGTATGCAAAATAGGAAGAGCTGTATCCAAACATGATTCCATTTTGGCATTAATCTCAATTGAGGAACCTAAAAAACGATGCTAGACAGGACTGCAAAGTGATGTGAAATATCATGTTACCTGTAACCAAGGGAGGAAACCTTATGAATGAAGGATCCTGATATTACATAAGTAGTAACGAGTGGGTGGATAGAGGGAGGAATTTACGCAAAAGCGGTGTAGCCTTGAACTGATGACTCAGAACTATTTAAACAAATTCTTTACCGCTCTGAAAAAGAAGGTTCCAATGAATCCGAGGAAAAGAACACATTATGGCCATGACCAGCTAAAGATAACTTCCATCTAACGAATTGGATTTCAACCAATATAAACCGAAAAAAAGAAAGAAGAGACTCAATTATTTGAATAGTAGTCTAATAGTTTAGTTATGCCCCTATTTCATTTCCCTATTTGTTGACTTTGGAAGACTTCCGGTTATTCCTATTTCAATTCAACAGTTGCGAAGAAGAACCTAACAGAACTTTTTTAATCTCAACGGAATTTTTGATGTGCCACTTTCTTGTTCATCAAGAAGATTATTGTGTTTTATGAAAAATCCCATAAGACTAGTTCCCATTCGGTTTCATTTTCAGTGTCGTATGCATACTATTATATTCTAATAGTTGATCTTGGATATAGGATAACATCCTAGCCCAACTCTTGAGGGGCCTATTATATTCTAATAGTTGAGTTTTGATGGGATATCTTATGGAAGATGAATTGGAACCTGGGACTAGAGGAGGTGATCTTAACGTATTGCCAATGCTAATCATCTTTCAACCTTAGTAAGATTCCAATCAATGATGACTTGTTTCCTATCTCTAAGGTCTACTAGGCTTACAACGCCCAAAGTCTAAATCCAATGGAAATAAATAGAAGCCGTCTTAGTGAAAGAGCTAGCTACAGATATGTTTTTTTTCATAGTCTCCCATCCTGACCCTTTAGAAAGGGTCAGATCTTTGAACCTCACCCTATTCGGGTCAGATCTATGAGAACCTGGTGTTCAAGAAGCGCTAATATATTTCATGCCTCAATTCAAGTAGAAATGAAGATGGTTACACTACAAAAACCCCTTTCTATCCTGGTAACAAATTCCTTTTTTATAGGACATGCAATGCCCAACCTTAAAATCCCTATTATATTCTAATAGTGGGGGTCCTTCACAATCCAAATTATGCTATTGCTCCTATAGAAGTTGTTTAAGCCTTTATGCACTCATAACATGCATAGATCGTTTCAACTATTGACCAAAAGAATGTACGCAGAGTGTTGGCTACAGGAGGCGGTGGGATCCACTAAGGCTTTCAGACTAGCTGAATAAATTGGACATGATCTAATAACCAATTCTCATGCAAGGGATAGATCCGTTATATCTGGAGTATATGCACAAAAAGTGTTATTAGAATGCGATGATTGGCCCAAAAGTCAATCAAATATGTAGCCGGTAAAAATGAGTAAGACCCACCTTACGAAAAATCACCTGAGGTTCACTTGAATATAGTATGGTGCATACTCTATTTTATTTTGATCGGCTCATGATGAGTTATGCTCCATTTCGTGCTTTCGAGTTATCAGTTATCATAGTAGAGTGAGAAGCCGTTTGATGTTTGAAAGAGAGGGGAAAGCCACTAGGGTCTAGCTCAACACTATATAAGGGATAGGAAACGAGTGGAGCTACCAGCGGGAGATAGATGTGGTTAGAAATTCTATGCAGTTTGGTAATTTGGTAAAGAGCTATTCTTTAATTGGTTTCATTTTTCTAAAAAATACAAAATAATCAGATAGTCACCTTTTGAATGCAACAAATGTCCCATTTAGTCAGAAGAGTGGTGAGACCTTACGTTCACCTAACCATGAGGGAAATACTTAAAGAAGTAATAAGTTAATATCTCAAAAGCCATAGAAGACTTCCACTTAATGGAGCTCCTTTACTTGAACTGTGGAGGATGTGTGTAGCATTATTATCTAGCTAGTGGAAATTCCTTAGAGTTAGAAATGAGCTATCATTTGATTTGACTTTTTAGCAGCCACTTGGAAGAACAAAGGCCAGCAAAGGCTGATCTAAGTCTCAAACTTGGTAAAACGGGTGCTCCTCATATACCCAAACAGTGAAAAAACAATCTCTTATGATTATTTTTCAGATGAAGAAGGTATAATTCCCTAAATATGGAAGAAGAGCAGGTGGAGGGAAGGATGAGGAACTTGCTTCAATACCATTCACTCGTTATTTGAAATGGGGATCCATAAGGATGTGCCATCAGGAATGGCGAGATACACCACATTTGATGGATCTGATCGTTCTAAATACTAAAAAAATAGTAGCATCCTGACAAGAAGCTAGCTAGGCCCATGAGGGGCCCCTTGAAATATCTCAGTCATGAATACCAAGAAGATTTTGGTTACAACTGGATGGTCATAGGATAACAATAACTGACTGACAGCTCGGATAAGGAAACAGTACCAGGGGGCACTGCTAGAACCCCTATTACACTTGGATTTTTCTTGCATATGTCACTTGTACAGTCGTGTAACATGGTAAGTGTGCCTTATCCTGGGGTTGAGGATGCTTCAAAGTCTGATTCTGAAGAGACACTGACCCTAGTCAGTGTAAATGATGTAGACGAAAGGCTTGATTACCACCCCCAAGACGGTAGACCCCACGGTGAAGACCCGGCTTAGATGAGCCTTTTGATTATTATTTTTTAGCATAACTAGCTAATGTCCCAGCTATAATGACCATGTATGACTTGTTGAGGTTGTCACCTGACATCCGACAAGTTGTTGTCAAGGCTCTATCATAAGCCGATCAGTATGCAACCCATGTACACCAGATACAAGTGAATGATGTACCTCAAGAAGAGAACTGAGGCATACAAGAGAAGATGAAGGTGGAGGAGCCGGACCTCACATTTTCTCGAGAAGAATTTTTGTTAGGGGACCTTCACCATAATCGTCTACTGTACCTTTCAGGATATATTGGTGAAGTCAAACTCTGCCAAGTGCAACCCTATATGTTATACCCCTACCTCTAAAAATGGTAAGGAAGCTCAGGATCCCCACCAAGAAGCTGAGCAGCACTAAGACCCAGGGTACAACGTTGAGTCTCATAAAGCTATGGGGCATGATTGCAGATCTTAAGACAGAAGTCACTTGCTACGTGATCGAGAACGAGACTTCCAACAGCGGATGGGAAGGTCGTGGATCGCATTGTACCTTCAACTTTGCACGAGTGTTTCAAGTACGTTGACAAGAACGGTAAAGTAAAAAGAGTCTTTGCGGAGAGAAAGCCTAATGGGGTTGAATCCTATTTCAAAGATGTACGCCAGTGACCTGGAAGACAAATAAAAACGAAGCCCTTGAGGAAGTGGTCAGGTCCAAAAGAGAAATATGTCATCTATATAAATGATGTTATCGAAGTCCCTAAGTCCCAACCTTTGAATAAGTTCGTTGTAAATGTAATTCCCCTTGAAACTCCTATAAAACCAATGGAGGATGGAGAAGGCAAGGTGGAGTGGCCATATAATAATAGTTCCCCCACTATCTCCAGAGTCGAGAGATTTCAATGTGTTTATTGTAGTTGAAAAACAAATCATATTCTTTAGGGGGTATGACACACCCTTCAGGTCAGATCAAGGAGGGTTGGTGTGGCACCTTAGAAAAAACCCAAACTCACATACTTCCCTTCGGATAATCATGAAAAATATGGGATACGACTTTGAGTACCCCAGGGGCTTGAATGGGGGGCAAAGGCATAACTACACCCCTGAAGCCTTACCTAAGAAAAGACCAAGAGGAGGCGATGGCATCCGGAGGATAAATTGACCTTCTCCCGTATGGATTGGGGTATCAATTACCTATAATGCTACCTCCGAAAGAGACAGTGAAGTCAGTGAGGTTGGGGAAGCTTTCCCTTCTTCCACTACCACGAGTTGGAGGTCGGCTATTACCCTGCCAAGCTTCATGAGACAACCGAGTAGAGACGAAGATGAAGAAGTACAATCATATCAAAAGGTCAAGCCTTAAGTTCTTAAAATGGTGTAAAATGAATGATAGAAGAATCCACGATGAGGAAGATTAAGTGTACGAGTTCGTCGAAGAAGAGACAGAACAGGAATCGAACCCTATCCCTCCAACTGAAGATGATGTTCCGGGAACACAACCAGGAAGAAAGACGATACTCTTTCTATATAGTCATGCACCTGTTACAGGAGTTTTCCGATGTATTCGCATGGAGCTATGCGGAAATTCCGGGAGGAGGTCGCGATGCATCGTCTAAATATCAGGGAAGATATAAAGCCGGTGAAGCAACCCAGAGATCATGGAGAAGATCGAGAAGGAAGTCCAAAAGTTGAAGGATGTAGGCTTCATCCGTGAAGATGGGTATAATATAGATAGTGGCAGACTGGTTGGCGAACATAGTCTCAGTAACTATAAATAACAGTAACCTCCTTTTTTGTATAGACTTTAGTAACCTAAATGATGCATGTCCACCCATCACAGAAATAATGATAAAAAATACTTTTGGTTAGAATCTTACAACCTCATTCCATATGCATTGACTGCTAAACAGAAATTCCGTTTGGACTCAAGAATGATGGTGCACCTTATGTGATAGGGCCAGAGGGCCATGACCAAGATCTTCAAGGAAATGTTGCATAAGACGGCCGAATGTTATGTGGATGAACTTACAGTCAAGAGCCGAGACAAATAAGATCACCTTCTAGACCTCCTTCGAAAGGTCACGACAGCACAACCTGAAGATGAACCCTCGACTCCAAGATAGAGAATAAAGGACAAGGTATGTTCTTATTACTTTTCTTCTTGGTATGGAGAGGATAAAGTCAAGAAGTAGTGATCGCCTTTGTGTGTGTGTGTTCTTTCACCTTTGTCCTGTTCAATTAATTAACCCGAACAAGAGTTTACAGCTGACCGCCACACCTTCTAAAGACTCAATCACTTGACACTTTCTTATTCACACCGAAGAGATAGTGTGAAACTAGTTCCCAATGAAGACCTAAGAAATGCATAGAGAAGGCAAAAGAGATAAGACAGGTCTATCTCTTCCTGACAAGGAGTCCAGTCATATAATAAGTCTTATTCTTTCAGAGTCATACAGGTACTCTATATATATAGTTATAGAAGAGTAACCGTCATGACCTTCCTCTTAGGGGCAAGAAAGACGTTCAAAAAGGCTACGAGTTCTAGCATACTTGACTTTAGAAAGGATGTCCTACTTCTATTTCATGTTTCACCTTCACTCAATCAATCTCCTAATCTTAATCCTACCACCCTTACTACAAATGCAAGAAAGGTTCAAGGGCTCTCTTTTACCTAATAGATGCAATCTAGGAAAGAGAGTCAAGCCAGGAAGGCACCTACCTAACCTAACAGTAAGACAACTATGAAGGCACCTACCTAGAATCCCACGTTGAACCTATTTCCTAACTAAACTAAAGGAACTCTCTCCTTTGTAGTGGAGCTCAACTCTTAGAAGTTCAGAAGTCCTACTAATAATAATAAAGGAGGGAGGAGTGAACCCAAGGAATGGAGGGACAAGATCGGCGATAGGAGGGGGAGAGGAAAGTATTCTACTTTTACTTTATGTATTTCATTATTTCACTTGAACCTATATTTTCTAATGGTGGGCGAGGAAATAAAGTTATCTAGACTATGATATAGGGGTTTGACTGACAAGATCTTAGTACATAGATTATCTAGGATCAAATTTTACGAGTGAAGTTATGGGATAGTAAATCGTAGATGCTCGAGCGAGACTAAAGGGAGAGAATCTCTAACCGTTAGGCAGAGGTAGAAGTCACAGAAGAAAATAAAGTTCTGACCTTTCAAGTACCAGTAGTGGAAAGAGTTTCAGAATAGAAGCTTGAATTCTTCGTAGTTGTAGAAGAATCATGGGCACGAATCACTCCTCGAATCGAATAGAGGTGAGTAGGTACCAAAAGCCTAGTACCATTTAGGCAGAAGATCTACATGAAAGAAAGGTTCCAAGGTTGTCAAGGTCGGACAACTCCTTTTTTTAGAGTAGAGGGGGGAGGAGGGAAACGATAGCTTAGGAATGAAAGGTACTCAGCTACCTGTGAAGAAGCAGGAGAGAGATGATAGTTCCTTGACTAATCTAACGAATAAGCGGAAGCTACTCGACCACCTAAAGGATTTTTTTGTATTGGTACTTGATTTCCTAATAAAATAGGGGGAGCAGGGACCAGTTAGACTAGGAAGGTTTGGAAACAAAAGGGGCTTTTCTCACTCAAGGCTATGAATGCTAGAAAGGAACTCTATCTACTAACAAAGAGGATATTTGATTACCCGAAGAATAGGTATGAGTTCAAAACCCCCTATGAAATGCTCATCAAACCTATAACATTCGATATTCTATATATATAGTGCAGAAAGGCTACTTTCGAGAAGGCAACAGATCTATCTCCTAGCCGATACTCTTTCTATATAGTCCATTAGACCACTCAGGTAAGAAAGAAACTACCTTCTTTTATTCTAAGATAGGCCCAAAGGCAGAAGAAGAATTGTGTTATAAGAAATGTTTGAGGTGACCTTCGAAGAAGGGGGGAACCCTTACTCGACGAAAGGGAGAGAGACGAATCCGAGAATATATGGTGAGGTGCCATCTCCCGGGTCGAATGAAGAGGGAAGTTTTAGATCGACCTCAACCAAAGCTGGGGAGAAGAAGGGGACAAGATGCTCCACTAAGCTAATAGGGATATGGGTGAAGCGACTTGACCAATGGATATTTAGAAGCTGAAAAGTCTGATATGATGAGCGCCTAAAAGCTTCAAAGAAATCTAAGTAGTAGAGGCATCAGAAAGAGAAGAAAGAGAATTAGAAGGAATCAAGATTTGTGGAAATGGGGTCACCCTCTACTGGGTTGAGAAAGGTCGATCGACTAAGACAGAAGAAATATGGCTTCTTGCTTTAACCAGTCCTGGAAAGACTATACGGATAGTAGGGTAAGACTGGGTCACTCATAACGAGTAGCCATGGCATTTCATAACTAGTGAGAAAAGATCGAATATTGGCTTTGGAAGCTCGCTCAAAACTACAACTAGACTACCACTGAACGGGCAAGAAGACCTACTAATAGGAAGAAAAGGTGTTATCCGATCAAGTAATAAGTGAAGGATATTGACCAATCCCAAAGAGGGAAGTTGATGAAAGAGAAGCGGAAAGGGACTTCTTGAACTCAGGGGGTTAACAACAACAAAAGAAGTGACTATATAGGAAGAATACCCATCTCGATCCTTGAAATCACCTTCATTTAACAAAGAAACTTAACGCATGAACTCTCCTCAGTTTCTGACAGCCCTTTTTCTAGCGTAGCGCATTGAAGCGGGGAATGTAAAAAGAGAGGAAGTTTGAACAGAAGCTACATCTCCTCATGTCTTCAAAAGTCTGGAGTTCGTGTTAATGGATGGGAAATGAAATGAGTGTCCAGCCGCTCAACCATAGAGCACTAGTACTCTAATCATACTGTGTTTCCAGCAAAGCAAGAAGCAATCAAGATTCCCTGCCAACATAAACCTAATGAAGTCTGTGAAATGGGAAAGAAACATAGAGATCATTTTCCCATAATTAAATCATTGTCCCCTACTCGCTTGCTAATGGACTATAGTTGGAACGAAGGCACGGATTATATACCAAGTCATTCCTATTATTCTAGTCTCTCAGCCTTAGCTATGGTTTTAGCCCCTTTCCCCTTTTCATAATAATAAGGTCAGCTTGCTTATGTTCGGGATTTCGAGTCCATATACTGGTGTTAGTGCGGGTGAAAGCCACGAAAAAGGCTTAGAGCCATTTCCTAGTGAAAGGCGAGATCTTAGGAAATCTGAGAAAGGGAAAGGGCCGAATCTAGTGATGACTGCTATGATGAATAAGAATTGGCAATCCCTAGGGGTGAGTGGTTTTGGATTACATTTGTTTACATATAGAATGAACATAAGGAATTATTTTTCGTGAATGCCCCTATACCCATAAAAGGAGACGAATAAGTCTCTAGGTGATGTCTTCTTGGTACATCGTGTGGTCAGAACCTGCCCCCAACAAAGGTTATTGATAGTTGCAATAGAATAGGTGTATAAGGGTGTGCTTGATGTTGAAATTCCAGGTTGGAGCTCAAAAAGATATAGTCCCTAGAGATTCTTAGTTTTTTTATGTTTCTCATGCCCCAGGTTTACAAGAGGTTGGTCTATCTCTCAAGCTTCAGGTCAAGAAAAAATGGGAGTCCGAGTACACTCCTTCGGGTACCTTTCCTTACCAGTCGAGCTACTTTGTTCAATCGGAAGTAAAAATACCTATTGACCTTAGAGCCGTCTCGCGGGATAGGCTCTTAAGATTGTTGGGTATGGTATACTATATTATATATACTGAATTAGAAATAAGGTGAATGGATAAGATGAATACAGGGGATAATAGAATAATTCTACGAAAGAGGAAGATACAGATGCATGAGGAAAGGAAGTGTGTGTTTAGAGTTGGAGGATGCCTGAGGTTCCTGCCTTCTGAGTAACTAGACAGATCAAGGTTGATTTCCACATATGCTTTAGCAAGTTGAGCTGACATAATTGATTACAAGAAAGATACTCATGAAACTCTACAAAAATGTTGAATCTTAACAGTAGAAGGCGAGAATCCCAATGAGTGGGCTCCGCACTACCAAAAAAAGAAAAAGAAAAGAAGTATAGGAAAGACAAAGTGGGTCTGGATGACAACCAATCCTTGAATTTGGTTCAGGCAAAGCGATAGACCCAAAAAGGGACTCGTCTCCAACTCTAAAGAGATTGGACTGAGCTGAAACTATATATAAGAGTACTCGGCCTCTATGGCAGAAAGCAGAAAGAAGGAAATGAGAGCTGCTGCCAGACAAAGAAAAGTAAAAGGATAAGCAAGAGAAAGTGAAACCCTTCATGTCCTCGTGAGGATATGAAGGAAGATAAAGGAACATAAATTGTATTGGATAGCACCCTACTAGATAGAATCTCAGTTCCTATGATGTTCAGGCCAAAGGCCTTAGTACTCTACCTATATAGATCGGCATCAGGAAATCCCTCTGAAAGCACTAGACTTCCAAATTAGAGGGATCAGGTACTTAATATCTATAGTTCTAGGTTCTAAAGAGAAAAGAAAATTCCTTTAACCTCACCCTCTCTTCTCGGGAAAGAAGGGACCAGACCACTATGACTGGCCAGTGAAGAAGGCATCTCTCAAGTTCGAATGCCCAATATATATAAGTACCATTCTACTGTTCAAATCCCAAGAAGGATCAGATATGAACACAAGCTTCATTCACTGAGAAGATGAAATAAAGGAGGCTTACTAATCCCATTTCCAATCCTGTTAGGAATCAATTGAATTACAAAGTCATATATGGAAGAAGATCAAATTAGGGCTATTTTCACTAAGCCGGATCTATGGACATTCCCTTACATTCACCGCCTCAAGGTCTTGAAGAAAGAAATATGAGTGAAAAATTCCCTATTAGTTGGTAGGCTAAGTTATCCCTTTCTTATCTGACTCTTGAAGAAAGACAGAAGGGAGAGTGAAGTAAAAGGAGAAAGAAAGGTAGGTAAGATAATGGATTTTGCAAGAATTGGCATAACCACTCTTGGAGGAACGGTAGATGGGATCTCCCACACCCGGGGAGAAACTATATAGGGTCATGTACCTAGCTTTTTTAGTTCCATAAATAGATCCCTTTAAGAAGAAGTTGTGAAGGCAACATTAGATTCATAGAGTAGGGAGGGTCTTAGAGACTCGGAACTCTATTCACGACATGCTTAGATGCACTTTGATTGACCGAGGGTTCGCTTTCTCTTGGTTCCCATGGTGTGACCATGTTTTTAGTGGGGAGAGATAGAGATGAGGATAGGAATGATTCCTTTCCTTGTCAGCTCCCTAGCTTGAAGCAGCATGATCAGCAGTACGAGATGACTTTATGGATGCTACTAAATGAATTCATGAAATAAGGGCCTACTTATTTATAGTTGGCTTCACAAGCTGGACAAGTTCCTTCTACAGTCTGATTGACTTCCCAAGCCCGAGATTTCAATTCCGGTGTCCCTTGTTCTTCTCCTCCCCTCCTTTTAAGTTGAGCTATTCCTCACTTAAGGTCGAGCTATTACATTCTTCTTTCAATTCTGGATATTACTGGCTTCGCTTTCTCTTCTCAAGCTTACAGTGATAGTTCCCTACCTAGGAGGTTCAGGTTGAGGTCTAGTTAAGGTGAAGTTCTTATGATTTCCCCTTCTCGTTCCCGTATTTCTGTCTTGCTTGGGGGGAGATAGTAGTAGCGAGTGAGGGATTTACCTTCAAGTCTGATTCTGGATTTCTAGTGGGCTTCAAAATCTGGAAGATATGGTACTGGTACTAGTTTAGGTACAGGTTCCGGTATGGGATACAGGCGGGCACTTATCAATTTGTAAACAGACTGGATTGGAATCTACATGTGTCATAAAACCCCGTCAGCTTCACAAGTCAGATTCCCTTCACTAGCTTTCAGTTCTGGTTCTGGTATTGGTTCAGGTGCGGGTAGGCATGTTTGCGGGAATTTACTTCAAGTCGGATTCAACAGATTGTATTGCCTTCGTAAACTAGTCTGGATTATAGGTCTGATTCTGGCTCCTGCTATCTTCCTTTCCTTCCTTTCCATGCTAGATCCCTTATTTCTGGCTTGCCTTAAAGACCTTCCTTAACTTACTTGATTGCCTTCCCTAGCTCAGAGTGAAGGTTCATCTTGAGGTGCATTTTCTGGTGCAGGTTGTCTTTCCTAACTCTTGAGGTTCAGAACCAGCTTCACAACACAAGTACGATGATGGACAGACTTAGAAAGCTTGAGGGTTCCGCTTGAGGTGGTTGAAGTTCTGTTCTTTCCTAGTTCAGTTCTGTTCCAGATTCATTCCAACCCGAGAATACCCGCTTTCAGTGCTGCCTTTGACCCTAGAATATTTCGAGAAGAATCTTATCGCCTCATTACGAGGTATCGAGAGGGTGCAACTACTACTAAAATCTCGGTTTTTACAACAGTTGCATTCTTCTATCTTCGCCAAGTTTCACACTTGGTTTCATAGTTCGAAAGGAATCCAGTTTCAACTATAATGTCTTTCTTATTCTTTGCCAATTATTATTTTCTTATTCTTATCTCTTTTAGGTTTTCCAATAATAGCCTTTGCGGTTGGAGAAGAGGAGAATGAGAATCAGGAGGTTCATCCTTATGCTCAAGAATCAGTATCCTCTTCCCCTTCACTACCAGCTCCTTCTCCATTCAGGGCATGGGGTTGGGCATCTGACCTTATGGCTGTTGTGGAGTCGTTATTAAGGCTTTTATATTAAAAAAAGTATATTGTAATCGTAAAGGAAGGACTCTATCTTCTGAGAAAGCAACTACCTGCAAATATTGCTTTTATCTATGAGCGCCTACATAGTATCCGGCCTGTCACTCCTAAATTTCATTTCCTCGAGGAAGGAGCTACCTTTAGAGTGGAATAATCTTTCTTCCTTCTTTACTTCGACCTAACAGAGTGGCTTCCCTCACTTGCACTAGTTCCAACTTCTCTTGTCTTAGTTCACTCTACCTTCTTCTCTTTCCACTAATGGTAGGCCTTGCCCTTTGCTTACTCTATTTAATAGAATGGAGCTTATGCCAATTCCTCAAACAAATACGATCACGCCAATCTCTTCAGAAAGAAAAGCCCTGCTACAACACAGAAATCCTGGAGAGAGTGCTCTTGTACAACACTGTCTTCGATGCTTTGAATAGCGTAGTCAAGTAGCCAGTCACTAGGAGTAGTAGGTCTATCACTTACTCTTTCCCAGTTCCTAGCTCTGATACTTGGGTAGGGGAGGAAGAAGCAAGAGGTATTTCTTCCTAGGTAGAAAAGTCAGGCATACTACAACTCCTACTACCACTAGAAAGGTAGAAAGTCATAAAGCAAGGTAATTAGGAAAGGAAGAATGTAAGAAAGTAAGTCAAGCAGAAAAATAATAAATAATAAGGAAAGGAAGAAAGACACTTCGTACCTTTTAAGCACATCTAGGTCCCACTAGAATGAAATGAGTGCTTCTACCCCTCCGCTTCGTATGGCCAGTAGTTGACCAAACGGAGGGGTTTTCACATCTAATTTTTATCTTTTAAATAAGTTGGTTGAGCTCATTATCCTTTTTATCTTTAACATTTTTTCATCGAGGCAATCTAGCAACTTGGCCCATTTGATTGTGGCATCACGTTATATCTGAGAAGAAATAAGCTTGTGGGTCTCATGATGGGAGCCACGATCAGCAACAAGGAAAGCCACAGAAGATCTCAACAGGCTGCTATAGAGGCCTCATGAGTTGATCAGAGAGGACCTGCGCAGGCTTGTAGACTTGTGACGCAACACGACTGAACTCGTTGGTTCATGAAAAAACAAAAGTTCACCTAAGCCTGTGATAGCGAGAGTAACCATAGACAAAAGATTATCTGGGTACATCATATTCTTCCGGACCTTCCCTCTTCCTTCGTTCTCTTTCCTTTCCCTTCCATTCTAATAATTGGGCTCGGGATGAAAGAAGAATAAGAAATAAGCATTGGTATTTTCTAAGCAACCCTACAACCACCAGTTTACTGAAGACTTTATTATTGGTATATCGATCGGTCCAGCACGGATTGAAATAGGAGACAGTTCGACATGAAGCTTTTGAAAAAACAGTGCACCCAGGTAAATAAGGAATGAGATGAATACAGAGGTTAAATGAGCATCCCATACCCAAAAGGTGTCCCACATAGGTCTTCCCCGAAACCCCCCAGTAACTAAGGTAAAAAACGTAGAAAAAGTACCCATTTCTTTACCGGTTCTGGAAGAGCGGAGAAAAAGGGATTGTTTTGTTATAATTCTCTTTCCCATCCTTATGAGCTTATTCAAGAAAAAATCTTGATTCGATAATGGGTAATACAAATAAGAGGAAAAAACAGTAGCGAAGTGGAGGGAAGATGTTGGCGGTATCTCGGGAAGGGCCGAATCATCATGATGCAGGGAGGAAGGAAATCAGTGAACTTTTGATGAACCCCAAATCCCAAACATAGTAAGGCCCCATGAATCAAATAAATAAAATATCTGGTAGCAATGATCGAGAGATAAGGTGTACGAATGAATTAGGATGGTAAATCAACATAAGCCATACTACAACTGTTCCGTGACCAACTCGAAGGCGCTGTAAGTTGTAACAGAACTGGTGACTACCCAGCTTTAGCTCAGTTTTTCCAGTACGATACCGATGGGTCTTTGCCTGAAATCTTATGAATCTCTTCTTAGAGGGTTAACACCTGGTCAAAGACTTGGTTGGATGCGGGATCTACTCCATGAGGAGCAGTACAGACATAGATGATATCATCACGACCTCTCTTTTAGTACCATGTTGGATGCTGTAAGCCACTTCACCAACTGGCATTACCTGCGCTTTCGCGTCACTTAGTGTGGTCAGCACTGGGCAATAGTGAACCCCCGATACCAGGCCAACAAAGCACGCTTGTGCCACGTTACCCGATAATTAGTAGTATTTTCTATATGCCTTTTCATCTCTTTGATAGCTGGAAGTTCTCCAAAAGTATGAAAAGTAGTAGTCAATGCCAGAAGTATTACAGATCGCTGCGTTTTTTATTTCCTGTATAGCTTTATAGAGCAGAGATCTAGCAACACATTCTTAGCACAAATCATGGGTATTGCATGTATCGTTAGGTTGTGCCGCTGCTCTATTTTTTCTGTTGCAGAAAATCGATCCCTTCCCCCCACTTTAGGAAATGATGAACTGGGGGGCTGAAGGTACTATGGACCATCTGACTCCCAATCGGGTTGCCTTCTCAGGTCTCGCCGGTGTTTCCTGTAGGTCGTGATGTGCCTCGAGATGGTCGTCTCCTGTCCCCCTACCGGCGGGGATCTGCTCTCGGGTCACCGCTCTACTATGTTTGTCCCATCCTCTAGGCACCTTTGGAAGGCAGGGAGATTATATAAGGTCAACCAATTGGTTGATCCTTCACATCAGTTGCAGGGTTTGGTGGCCTGAAATTGACTTGGCTTCTCCAAAAGGCCTCATCTCTAAAAGCCCGGCTCGCGAGGCGTCCCTCTCCTTTTATAGTAAATAGGTTCCTAACCTCGCCCCGCTCTTGTGACATGCTATGTTTCCCCTCTTCATTCATAAGTCAAGGGTGAGTCCGATGCGTCAGTTTGTGGATCACGGTCTCACGCACTAATCCCTACAGGTGACCGTAGTAGGCCGTCCACCCTAACTAAACCAATCATCATATCGGTCCCTAATCCCCATTGATGGAAATGCTCAGCTTCAAAACCGTACATGGAGCTTCCACCTCATACGGCTCCTCTAGGGATGGAGATAGGCCTAGCCAAGGCTTGTGCGGTTAAGGTTTTTGTACACAAAATAAAACAAAGTGGACTTGGTTCAAGCAGCGACCGAAATCTATAGTGGTAGCGCCTACGCCGGTGGCACAATATCTACAGAGATTGGATCGATAATAGGTATAAGCTAACATCTTGGTGCTAACTTATCTATCTTGGTATTTTCTAAGAAGTCGAGTGAAATGGATCGAGCATCACTTAATTAGAGATATTGTTGGAACTGCCCACCAACATAGATTCTGTTGATTCCTACTTTCACTCATTAGAAGACGCCGTCATTTGATTGAAAATATATTATATCACCGTGGGACACTTTAAAATGAGTAATACTTACCATTCCATTATTCACAAAAACCCTTCGATGACTTATCGACTCCCTTCCATGAGGAATAGTTTCACGAAAATGGAGACGAACCAGAATAATGTCTGATCTTGTTTCTGGATTGAGTATAAAAGGGATATATGAAGTTCGTTATGCTCCTCTATGCATCTCTGTGATGGACCCATGAAAAAGGGGCAACATTCGTGCTGACGGGTTCAGCGAGGAAGAAGGTAGGCTACTTATAAACTAATTAAAAAGATAAGGAGATTCGATCTATTCTGTAAGCATGTTGTTCAACTGAAACACTAATACAAATAATAGTGATGGATTGATTACCATGGCAACATAACCACATTAAATTGCACATCATATGCACACCAATGCTAACGAGCGCCGCATAGCTGAATACGTTTCAGAGGTTGCGGGGAGAGAACATCATTCGTGAATTCCCAGTAATATCGAAAAAATACTGACAGGGGATTGAGAATAGTTAACACCATGAGCCTTTAGGTGACCATCGTCTACCAATCTCAATTGCCCCGCTAAGCATCCATGGAAGAATGGTTAAAGCTCCCAACTCATAATTGGCGAATTCATAGGTTCAATTCCTACTAGATGCATGCAATATTCCTTTCAGTATGCAAGCACCCCTCCACCAATACCAGGTATGAGAGGCCATGCACCCCAACATAGTCGCTACAGCACTTCCGGGCCAAGCCGCTAAGTCTCACCCACCCACAGTGACCAACCGAACATATAATACCAGAAGATTTATTCTCGTTCTGTATATGATGATGAAAGATAAAGATTGTTCAATCTAGCACCATAACCATACATGATCACTTCCCTTCCATTCTAAGAATGGTACCTTGCCTACTGTTAGATCACACTTCACATGACTTGAGATCCTAGATCTCTTGGCCCGTTCCTTTGGCCGGCGTCACTCGTTTAAGTAGATCACACCACCAATTAAACAAATGAAATAGAAAAAAAGTAAGACTCATTGGTTCCAACACGAATACTTGAAAAATATCCCAACCAATAACTATAGGGATGGATAAGCAACTCCAAAAAGGGCAGAATCAAAGACGGCTCGCCGGGCAGGCTTACAGAATCGAAATACCTTCAACGCTTAGGGAACAAAACAATTATAATTTGGGTACTTGAGCTCAGACTCCGAATACGGTAGAAATCATGATGAATTGTTTCCTCCATAGCAACTATGGACTTTTTTCATCCCTGGAGCTATCTCTTGACTATAGGTGTACAAGCCCCAGTAGTCTTTGCCTTCTTCTTGTTTACCAGCTTCTACCACTTCTCCTTTCCCGCAAGTACTAAATCTGGGAGCAACAACTATGGCTCATCTTTTCTGGTCGGTTTCCCATGATTTCATATTTTATTTCACAATCACAGAAATTTTTTTGTTTTGTTTCCACCGCAGCCATTCGCATTCAGATATGGTTCCCCATTTCCGCTGCCAAAGGCCAAGTAGATGCAAGAATTCCATAGATCCCAAAATCTGATTTGAGAGCTTTCAAACTAGTTGAACTACATATGGGACCTATCAAAAGCACCAAATAACTCTCTCACCAGAGTGCTATCCACTTATGGAGATTCTGATGCGTCATATGTTTTGTTTCCAGCAGAAGGCACCCATATCAAACTTCCCCCACACAGGACATAGGTTATCATTCAATCTTGAGTCACCTAATGTGCTCGGATTTGGATCCCCTATATGGTACTATAAATTTTAGAAAAAGTGAACGAAAAGAGTAAACTATCCAATTGATGAATAGAATTTCCCAGTCATAGAATGATTGAAAAAAGGTCTGCTTTCTTTCGAACTTAGTGAACCAAGAGATGTGACCTATGTCTTCCCCTTCTTCATTGATCGTGGTTCACCTGCGGTTTAGCGGTTGATTCCTCCAGCGAACAAAGAGATGCGCAAAAAGATACCTCACCAGAGAGTTCTCCAATGGCTCGCTAGGACAATAGGAACATTTCTCCTTTCCTTTATTCATTAGGTCCAAACGATATGGCCGATTCAGATTCAATAGAACACCCGAGAATACTGCATCATTCATATTTGTGTCGTACGCCTCTTTCTCATTTGAAGACATATCCAGTAGGACTAGGAATATCGAAAGTGGCGGGGCACCGTAGCGGCTTGATTTCCTATCCAAACTCACTGGTCATGAACATGATACCGCGGGAACTCCCCCCCACCAACAGGGATCCCCCATTCCAAAAGGTTACTGGGCCGGCCGTTAGGCCCAAAGTTGTATGCCACTGCTATGGTACCGATAGATTCACTACTTCAGCGCCGTTATTGGAAATTTTAGGCTGAGCACCTATTTCTCGTATATCGCTCCACACCGAGAAGAGGGATGCACCCCCTCCAGCAATAACAAGAATGGAACCATAGGCCCCTATGCTGGGAACATTTCGGAGTATAGGTCTAACCACCTCAGCTCTCCGTTTATGGCATGCTATAGTTATTAAAGTCTCTTGATGACGGTCATTCCATTTTGTCCTCTCTTTGTTGTTTCGTAGTCTCGTCCATAAGGATTTAAATAAGAGTGGGTATTAGAGGTGTCCTTCAGATCCTTGTGTACCGGTCCGTGACCAATTTTTATACCACCCAATCCAAGAAATCACCGTATTACTACAGTCTCATATCACTTCATATCTCCTTACGGCCTTTGGAATAGATGGTTTCTTCTTGAGATGTAGTCTAGCATCCCTTATCGCATGGTTTGGGCTTTCCATTACATTACAATTTAAATTGGCCGGCTGAAAAGGTTTTTTTCCCTTCCACCTCATAATCCGAATACGTCTCTCGACATATAAAGGTAAGCTACTTCTCCTCCCAGGTGAGGAGGCAACGTGCTATTATAGCACACTAAATCACTTGAGATGTTGATCAGAATAGTGTGGATTGCATGCCTTCCTTTCTATTCGGTAATATTCATTCATACATCTTAGATCAGTGCACAATTGCTACAGTATTCACTGAAAAAGAAGGTGTTATTTAATAACATAATTGTGGTTCAAGCGGCGACCACCGCTACAAATGGTCGAACTGTGGAGACCCGGGAACGCCCATCACCCTGCTCAGCCGATGCCATTTCTCTTTCCTGGGGCCTGCCCGCTCGCTTGGAAGCACATTATTTGACCATCCGCGGCCAAAGGTCAGATCACATTCATCGAACAACCCCCCAATTTTTCACTTTGGATAGCACCCGGAGATGCTTCCTGCACTGCTTCTTCTGTCAAGGCAGGCGGAGCCGAACATAAAGCACCTAATTGGGAGGATACCGTTGGTGAGGTCTCATTGTATATCTAGGCCG
The DNA here is from genome assembly GCA_963277665.1 of Viscum album. Classification (NCBI taxonomy): domain Eukaryota; kingdom Viridiplantae; phylum Streptophyta; class Magnoliopsida; order Santalales; family Viscaceae; genus Viscum; species Viscum album. The sequence continues at coordinate 508,521,630 of OY728133.1, forward strand.
ATAAATAATTTCGGGGGTAGAAAACCCTTTTATTGTTCATGCATACCATCTTCATGGTATATGCACATACTATAGGAAAATCCGACCGGGCGAGCCATCTACGATTCACTATAAGCCAACACTCAATCTTCGGGTCTAACTCACTTCCTTTTTTCTTTGGTAGTTTAACGGAAGGGAATATAGGCAGGAGATACCAAGAGATCAAAACGACATAGACCAACTCTAGGCCACCAATCAATAATGGGAAGTGTGTATCAATAGAACCAAATCTACCTTGTTTCTGAAAACCACCACTACCATTTTCTCTATTGACCCAGTGTATTTGAGAAGATCACCTCAATGATACAATTCCAAAAACCAACTATGGATAGTACTCTACTACTATAGTGTCTGAGCGGTGTATTTTAGTAATTCCGATTACCCCTGACCTCCCCACCAATATACTGAGACAAAGAGGATGACCCGAACAATGTCTACAAAATGCCAGTACCATGATGCCGTTTCAAAGCCAAAGTGATGTGCCCTGCCGAATTTCCCTATCGATTGGAGATAATAATAGATGCTCGAGTATAGCATACCAATGATCACATGCAACCCATGACACCTGGTTGCTAAGGAAAACGTTGAACCATATATACTATCCGATAACAAGAAGTAGTTGTGTTCATATTCCAACCCTTGCAACCCAGTGAAAACGAGAGCCAGTGCAATGGTAGAGAGTAAATCGAAAACAAATCGATGGTACATGCCGTTCAATAGATCAGGATGAGCCCAAGTGATTGATGCTCCAAACATTGGGGGAATCAGGGTATTCAGCATTGGAAGCTCCCAAGGATCGAAATTCAAGATGCCTTGGGGTGGCCAGATCAATCCGACCTCTACCGATGGCGCCAAAGAATAATGATAAGATGCCCAAAAGAGAGAAAGAAGGAACATCACCTCCGAGACGATGAACAGAAAAGAGCCATATATCATTCCATTTTGTACAACTAGGGTATGCTGCCCTGCCTTCGCTTCACGTAGCACATCGCGCCACCAAAGGAACAAGGTGTTTAGGATCACCACTATCCCCATCATACCAACTGTGGAACACTTGCGACTTGGATGCATGTACAAAACACCACCAACTGTACTATCCCAAGCGTTGATAGCTCCCAACATTGGCCATGGACTTGGATCCACCAAATGATAGGAATGCCTTGGTGAATCAAGCATGCCTTACCAGCCTGAGAGGTTTCATGAACTATCCATGCCTCCCCATCCACTCCAAGCTAGTAGGTCAGTAGTGGTATACGTAGTGTTCGATCTGATCATGCCCTGTCACCATCTATCAGTTTTCCTTCCACACCTGCCCTAAGTACTCTACTCTAAACTATATAGGAAGAGTACCCGTGAATGTACTCGCGACCATTCCTTAACACACCCCGTCGATCACTTCATCTGATCCCCCATGAATACCTCATATCTCTTATCATATATAGTCTATAGTCATCATACGTCTTGATATGCTACTGGCAATGGTACTCCAATATCCCAGTTGAGTTGCAACACCTCGACATCTTACTCTGCCATCGCCCCAAAAAACCTCATGCGATGATAGAGAACCGCCGAGGTCGAACATAGTTGCTTTGCTTAAAACTTTTTATTCCAATATTCCATGGTTTACGGTCATAACCTTTCATATTTATTTCTTATATAATCATACTTCAGTGATTGCTTGACTCACGATCTACTAAAGGGAAAGTAGCTTGATGTTGGTTCGAATCCAGCTCGTGAGATCCACTATTGTAGTTCATATTCAAGTCGGTTTAGTGTTTCTTCTGTGGATTTAGGTCTATTGCCGACCCATTGTTTATCCACTGTCGTGCTTCTTCTCAGTGTTCCCAGTGGGGCCCCCTTTCGATTCTATTAGTACTACGCTCACCCGACCCCACTGGCGTGATATGCCGACGACTTACTACTGGGAATCGTGGGTTCCATAGAGCTTATCATAGAAATGCAAAAACGTATCGCCCACTTCCAACAATCTGGACTGAACCTTTGGGTAGGCTCTGCAGGATCAACAACAATAGCTGCACATAGTACGGTAGTCAATAATGAAAGGCTACTTGAGGATATAATGAAACATTTTTATGTAGAGCCCAACTGAGGCAACTCGAGCAGAAGGTCTGGCTGTATGCGAAGAATTTATCACGGACGAGCCACATACAGGGAAACTTGCACATGTGGTTCTGGCTGGGGACCCTGGTATACTGTACTAATATGTGTAGGTACCCGTAATTCGAGTGAGATTGTCATGGTGAAAAAGTAGATATGGTCCAGTATTCCCTTGTTCCCTGTATTGGTTATGTTCTTCATTTCTCATCTAGCAGAAACTAATCGAGTTTCATTTGATCTCCCACAAGCGGAAGCTGAATCAGTTGCAGGCTATAATGTAGAATATGCATGGGATGTGATCCTTAATAGTTCACTGTTGGTGGAAGCTAATTTCTCGGGGTCTTGGGGACTCATTCTGACTGAAACAAAGAGCCACTACGTCATTATTGGAACCTATATCAAATTGTTTCGAGAAGATCCAGTGTTATGTTCTTATAAAAGGGAATGAGCTTCAGAATGTGGGCAGCTGGCGCCAAAAGACGAAAGCCAAGCGAGCATTTATATGGTAATGCGGTGATTTCCAGCTCATATCCGAAGTGATATTACTATCTATCTTGTAGGAATGACATAATGCTAATCCATTTTCCACACGACAAGCTACAGCTTTTCATATGGCCCTCATTGGTTTCGTGTATTAAGCTCAGAAATAGGTTTATTTGCTAATATGATGGTCGATCATAGTTCAGTAAAGATTTTAAGTGGGTTCGCATGGACAGAAAATAAGCGGGGCCGCCTGAAGAAGTTATTTGAAAGGTCATAGGTCCTTCACACTGGCTAAATAATATACTTTCACTTTTTCATCGTTCGAGATTTTACCGGTTCGATCCTTTCAAGTTACATCCTCTGACACCATCGACTGGTGGTCTTTCACACACTGCAAAGGATACAGGGCCTGCTACACGAGATAAGGAAAAAATATAAAGCTAAAGGGGTAGTAGGAGCGTAGAATGGACGGAGCATCATTAAGCATTCTCATTAGTGGGGTGGGATGCGCGGTCATACCTGATAGCAGAAGACGAGGTGTAAGTGGCCCCGATACACCCGCTAGAAGTCATTGCGGTCGTGAGAGGGTATTATCGGGACCGTAGATCGGACCTTCTAAACCACTCCATTCATCCAAAATAGAAGGGAAGAGGCCTATGTATTTGCATGACCCTTGCTGATTTGACCCTATCTACACCCGCCCCTAGCGGTCCTGCCACCACACCGCAGAACGGGAGCTCGTGTGGGTCGCTCAAAGTTCCTATGTTGTTCTCTCAGTAGGGCCCACCGATTGACAGAGCTCCACAACCATAGAAAGAAGTGTAGTTTGAAAGTTGCATGATAGGTGGTAACTATCTTTTACGGATCGAGGGGTAATCGGCGTACCCGGGTAAACCTGGTAGCCTTTGGCTTTAGGAGGAATCTTTGGCTCTATCGAACATACAGGGAATTGGAGGTAGCATTCTAGTAATGTCAAGTCATGGACTGGTTTCTTCAGCCCTTTTTCTATGTGTGAATAGGTGTAAATTCCTCCTATTGGAGGATCCGGAGGAAGAGTAAAGATTTATTACCTGGCCCACTATGGTAAGAGAATAGAGTACATCCAGATACTGGGCATAGAACTCCAAGAGCCCCGAATCAGCTGGTAAACTGAGCATTCCCCTGTAGTACTGGTGATAAACAACAGAAGTAACATCTGCTATAGAAATGGAAGAGGGAAGACAGCTAGAAGAGGGAGAAACAGCTCCTGACTCTAAGGAAAAGAGCACATTATGGCCATTGATTGTGCATATGATGTAACCACGTCTGTTCCAGATGCTACATTATATAAAGAAAGGCCATAAGTATCTGGTGATTCTATTAGTATGTCTATCGTTAGGACCTACGGATCCGAAACAACCTAACATGGAATCCAGTGCATACCCAGTAGCTACTGGATGAATCATATTTATAGTGACTACAGTGGGACATCCAATCTGCAATAATTCAGGATTTAGGATATTTCTAGCTAGGCCCGCCTTTGACTTCCCTACTTAGTATCATTTATCCATGTCTATTCTCAATTGTTGGTCATATTATCGTTTATGGTTTGTGCTTCTTGGCCACTATTTGGCATTGAGTGGGATCTAGAAATCGTTGAAAGCTTATTTTCGTTTGGCTCCAAATGCGTTTAATTCCTTGCATACCGGATCTAGGTGTTCTAGCATAGCCGACAACGATCTACTTCATCCATGGTAAACAAACCCTGCGATCGGTATAATCACTTCTATAGACTCGGGAACTACGCAATAATCTGAAATCAGAAGAGACGGCTGAACCCATATGGTAAACAACATCCATACCAGAAGTAGAAGCATTGTAAACAGACCAGGATGTAAGACCTAGTTCCTGGTAGTATGACTAGTATTGGATTTGATTCATCTGTGGCTTTTCTTATTATCGTAAACCTACGCCGATACCAACCGAATCGATACCAGACGGGTAATCTGGTCAACAGCTAGATAGTTCATATATCTATAAGGCATTTGGCACCGTAGAATTAGTAGTTTAGGTGTTAGCACCAGATATATTCTTAAAGTAGTGCTTGTAGTCTTATCTCGATTATAGGACTTACCATATGCTTTTCTAGGTATCGTCCAAACTTCTCTATTCTTCATAGTATTCCTCGGAGCAGGGTCTTGAGACTTGGTTTCATATACTTCTACAGATGCAATTATATAATAAATGAATATCTGGTGTGGAACACCATGGGAAACTAACTCTAGTACGAAATATTCTGAAACAACTAGGTAATATAGAGAATGGCATAGCTGGAACATCTTTGATCTCATACTCATAGTCCTTGCATCAATTCCGAAGGTCATAACCCCTGATCCTTGAACTTCTGAACCTTGGTCTCGTATTATCGCTCTTCTTGAGTTCTATCACATTACTAACTTTTTATATGCTTACTTACCATACTCCATGGAACTTCTATAGGCCCAAGGAAATCAAGAGAAAGAAAATAAAGAATACTCCGGCGATTCCTGAATAGCTACTATATAAATAAGGAATGAATGATCCTACATCTGATGGAGGATATGCAAACATGGCGACATGAAGTTCTAAAAGTGCCGGATAATATAGTTGACCCTTCCAAGCTTCATGAGACAGCCGAGTGGATCCATAACCATTCCTCTTCCATCTTCTCATGCTTCTCTAGATGATTCTAAATCATCGGGTCCACCATCCATTCACTGCGTTCATCGGTAGTACGGATCTAGTCCCGAAGTGACTATGATAGAGTAGAGACCACGACAATAAGAAGGTATTAAGAAACCAATGGAAAGAAAGCCTATAGCTATAATATCCTATTGTTTGTCGGATCCTTTCCTCGGTATGGCATGCCGATGTTATTGGTATAGTATGTACCTGTTGCTGCTAGTTGACTGAGTAGTATTTCTGCGGTAGTTCCTTCGGATATTGTTCCGGCACCGTGGAGGGACGTAGTTGGAGGTGTTGATGCTAGAGATTATTCTCTTGTTTTGGTATAGTACTGGGTATTCTCATGATCCACCTTGTACACTGGTGTTCTTAGCTTCTCCCATAGGTTCGGGTATGCTCCCACTTCTGGAAGGGACTCTAGCAATATAGTTTGGGCACCGACTGGGCTTAACCCCTGTCTCCCTGGTTCCGCTAACGATTCTAAACACATCGGAAGCTAAAGCTTCAAGCCTAGGAGCTACCGTAGAAGTACTCTATGGCTGGTTCTTCTCAGTTCTGTATATGATGATGAATCTTGAGTTGTATACTCTATCACAGTATTAGTGCTTTTGCTATGGCTAGGAGTCCTCGATTCATCCGAAAGAGTTCCTTATCCATCCCCGTCCATAAGTAGAAACAACTAGAGCCCTCCTATGAGCTCGGTACTCTGTTGATGATGTAACTGTGATTCTTCTAGATTGAGGCTACTTATGTGTTCCCAGATCTACCAATACAGCTATAGCTATATATATGAGTTGGTACATAACTGGATCAGTATGCGAATTATCCGGCATATGGTATTAGAACTTATCATTGGTGATCCGAACGTGGGTATTGGGTTTTCAATATATTCTATGGATACTTAAGTATGTTTTCCATTAGTAGTATATCTGGGAAAGTACTTTCAACTGGGAGGAAATAGGCCGATGTGAACGGCCAGACAACTAATATTAGACAAGTAAAACCAAAGCAGTAGCCTACGGAGAAAACTAAATCAAGGACTCACCGAAAACCAGAAGAAGATGTTGTAGTATCATCATACACTGATACCGATATAGTACCAGAGCCAAATGCATTTAATGCACTATCAGTAGCAACTACCCATGTCCATAGGACTCTGGGTGATATATCTAGACTAACTTCCCTCCTACTATGGTAGCTAAATCAAGTAGTATCTTATTTCCCTACTGCTTGTTCCATTATTTCCCCTCCTTCTATGATTCTTAGTTGGAAGATCTACTAAGGGACTCTGTATGGGACTCCGGGATTGATTATCTCACACCTTCAGACCGGTAATGACTCGACTAAATTTCAAACATACAGTCATAGTCTCCAGAAATATCCCACTTTTTCAACCGGTTTCTTGGCCCCTGAGCTCTCCTATTCCTTCTTATACAGTTATTTACCCACCCATAATTTGATGGATTGGTAGATCTCCTTTTCTTATGTATCATCTTATGAAACACTGTGTAACCCCATATGGGGAAGAATTGATTATTATTATGGTTCATTGTCAGTATAAGAAGGCTAGTGATCCATTTTAGTTCATAGCAAAGGTACGGTGAAAAAGTTACAGGATCTGGGTAGGGGAGTGATGATATGGGTTTACCTTGGTATCAGGATAGTTATTGGAAGTACTCGGTAAATTTCTATCAGTAGTTGCATGGAGTTGTTACTCCACTAGTTAGTTTAATACCAATGCTTGAAAACTACTAGAAAAGCCTAATTCTGGTATGAACTGCCAATAATGCGTAATATTTCCCGTAAATGGTATAAAGCGATGATTTTCTATTTGCTACCAGACAACCTGGAGTCCCGCCAATGTTATAAAATGATCCCGATATATACGGATCTACCAGAAAGTGAAACTGATGGTTTAGGAGTAAGAACAACAAGACTTGTAAACCATATGCATATGATAGCAGATCTGATACCAGATACCATGCATATACCTACTTATTCCTCCACTAAAGATCATCTACACCTAGTGCCAGATCTGTTTCTTATCTTACACAATTGCTGGGTTTTACCATAGTTTCATACTCCCTTCCAGTATCTATTGGGGTTGTTGCAAAAATTAGATTGATGTTGGTTCTTATGATGCAGTAACATTGTGTACGATATGATATCAATCTACTTCGGTTGGATCCCAGAATTTCTATATGAGTACTACGCCGCTTCACCCAGGAACTCATATGCAGCTGCTATTTTCGAATACTACAGAAGGTCTACTATGTATATGGTACGGCATGGTAAATTAGATAATGGCACATAAACACCACTTAGTAAATACTAGGTAGATAATCAATAATCGGCTCCGATTCACATAGAATGCTAGAAAAGTACTATAAATATGCTATTACGATAGTTACTAGAACTATCCGGTGAGAAATTTGGGTAAGAAGTAGGGAGTGATGGTGATGGGAGAGGAGTCCTACGATGATGCATAGTTTACATCCAGACCAATAGCATAAGATGCTAGAGCTATAAGGAATTCCAGTCTTCTTTCACTTAGCTATTCCTCATATTGATTTCTGCATCCATGATCATCTATGCTTGATTTCTTGTTTCTTACTACCCTCATATCCTTGCGATAGTCTGTTCGAAGTCCTTGGCCCAAGGTGATAGAGATCCTAAGAAATACTAATAATCAATACCTATACTATAGTAACAACATTTTCACCATCTGGTAAGACGGGTACATTATTTGATGCCTATGGAAGTGACTGGTATGTCTATATATGGAGTTGTAGTACCAATTCTGGTATAGTAAGACCTCTAGCTCTAGCTATAGGAATCCTGATCATAAAGCATATTTGGTAGTTAAGCCGGCTTATTATTCTACTAGTTCCTTTGGGGTATCTTGTTAGTTACCTTTGGGACACCTTCCACACCCTTAGCTACACCAAAGGCGATACGGAGAATTATTGTTCCACTTAGTTGATTCCCGATAGTCTTTGTTCGGTTCGGCTACGCCTTCCGAATAGAAAGAGCATATGTACCCAGAATATCATCAAATAGAACCAAGGGAGAAAGACAACCCATTCCATCTGAGCTCACCGATAAGAATAGATAGGAACTCTGGTGTTGTAAACACTAGCTTTCCCAGAGGTAGAATCAAAAGCATCCAAAGTAGACCCAAATACAACCAAATCTAGTCATCTCCCCGGATAAGACCTAACGATCTCAAGACATCTTCTAATAGTTCTAAAATACCTCTACTCGATACCAGGATCCAAAACGGGATCCCCAACTGCATCCAATGATGTAGTAGCTTATTCAGGAATTACTTGCTACTGGAGCACTAGCGTAGCAACAACATGGAATACAACTCCTATGATATCTCCAATATCTCCAGCTACAGATAAAAGATACTTGAGTTAGTTCTGGCTAACGCCTACAACATAGTCAGAAAAAGTCCTACTAAGAGGAATCACTGGGTGATCTACTAAAGGGGGGAACCAAATAACTAACCATAGCTGCTAGAGGAGTACTAATTGTGGATCTCGGATACCCACCTATGATGGACTAATAGAAAATAAAGACAAAATAGTAGCTACTCCCTGAATACAGTTTATGATGCGGCAGTTGCTGCAATAGAGATTCCAACAGTCCTACCAAATACCCTGGGAGATGCATTATCGACTGAAGAAGACGTATCTATAGCTGCTTCTCATGCTACTTCTATAAGAATTGGCTTTGCAGTCATTGGAGATTTATCTGTTAGTTCTCGTGGTATCTCCTTACCATCACGATCGATAATCTTTTTGACACATAATTCCCTGCTCTCAGCCGAAAGGCTAGGTTCAGGTTCCCAAGAATTGGACTATAGGGAAGTGTTCACTGAGGAACCCAACAATATAAAAAACGATCTACCTGGGAGAGCTCTAGATCCAACTGAACAATAAGAAGACCATACCTTCCACTAGTCACCATACCAGTAGAAATACCAATTCTAGTACAAGGAATAACCTTACCTATGGCTGTTTACATTTATTACTGTATCTCCAATACCAATGGAATTGGTATGCCGTAAGTACTATAGAGAAGAACCAATAAATAGCGTAAAGAATAGAGCATCCGGGAATTTGGGCATAGTAGTATAAGTCGATGCAGTATTGAATATCTCCTGCTCTTAGATCGTGGATTGGGTGGATCCGCACATTCTTGGTTCACTGCTAGCAGTAATCGAATACCCAGAATTGGGCGTAACACAAGAGCTTAAACTCTGATTTCTTATCAATGGCCATTAGCTTGATCTTTCTACTACTATATTTACTAACGATGATATAAATATAGATCCCAATGGATCCTTGGTGGAACCAGTAACATCAATAAAATCGCAATCCAGGTTTGAAAGAGACCTACCTAGTTATGATGCCATCAAATGTATAATCAATCCCAGCAGACCGGGAAAACGGTAGTAGTGCTATCAGTACCGGCTGCGCCTACTACAGAATCATACTCCTACCCCAAAGCTTCATGAAGTTCTTCTTACTATATCATTTACACCAGCTTACCCTTTCTTGAGTTTTCCATTTCATGCAACACTTATGTCACTCCCTATTGGCATTCCAATAAGGGCCCCTTAATTCATGGCACATGAGCAAAGCGCTCCTTTTAGTATTCCATGGTCTGAGCCAAAGGATCGTAGATCAACGGGATTAGATTATCCGACAAAAAGCATCAACCTCAAATGCAGCTAGAGACTATTCCGAATAACCCAAAATAACCAAGATTGAAGTAGCTCCTCTCCCAATAGTTGCTGAATCGGGTTCGACTGCATATGCAATGGAAAATGGAATGGGTACTACTATGGTCCCTGCTTTCCCATTAAGCAATATAAATAAGAGTTATTTTGAACTCAAAACGAATAGTAATCAACTAATACCTCTGCTTCAATGAAGCTCTGTACCGCCCCTCACCCCACTTGTTGAGGACATTGAGATAATACCGTCCTCCCCAGCCGCCCCTCGTTCAACCAGTGAAGGATCTTTATCAACGTAAAAGTTAGTAAAGGGTGGGAAGTGGGACAAGCTCACATCTCGGTTGACGTCTCGACACAATCTTCTGTACCTACTGTTGTGGGGGAAACCACCCTTGCGATCGGTCCAACACAGATTGAAATATGAGCCGGTTCGACAAGAAGCTTTTGAAAACGCAGTGCACCCAATATTTGATGAAATACGTCCATTAGGGAGGCACACATGACCTACACCTACTTACAGATCTACCAAATGATAATAATTCCCCTGCTCGTGAACTCCCCCCACCCACTCAAAGCAGAGCTTCTCGTTCCCGCACACCCAGCCCCGTCTTAGTCGGCCCAGAAGTAGATGTTGTTCTTTCGAGCCAAGTTACGTATAAATTATATCAATACAGATCAAGAACTGGGGTAATTTACCATGGTTCCTATGCCGCCATGTTTCCTGGGAAAGGCAGTTCCCGTGTGTTCATGAAGAACCTGTGGACCGAACTAAAATAAGGAGCAATAGCTAGGCATCATAGAAAGATGTACCCAGAGTTCCTGCGCCTGTTGTACCTATGATTCGACCTCTCCCTCTTTATCCAATTCCTTTCACCCATAAAAATGATGAGAGTTTGACCGTTCCAGCTCCAGGAACAATCGAGTGACCCCACATTATTCAAGGAATGGGATGCCTGCACCCAGCCCTGTATTTTTCCATTCTGCTGGTCCGCTTCGGTCAAGTTGCTTGTGCCTGCTGTTACCTACCATAGGACCTCCATCCCCGAAGCGATGAAAGAGGAGCAGTTTATCCTACCCCCACGATCCTCCCTCTTGTTCTGGCCGAGCCCTCTAAAATAATTTGTACAATATATGCCACAAAGATAGCCAACTCTATTATTGAAGAAATAAGGAAACATGCGACAATTTGGCACCAGATATCCGGAGGTGTGGAAAGAGCAGCTGTGAGAAGCGGAAAAACCATAAAAAAACGATGATTTTTCATGAATGTTTCCACATAAATACCCCTTGGTTCTGGAAAACGGATCACAATTACAGGTCTGTGGGAGCATACCGATGGAATTAATGAAATATGAACAGAATTGAAGAATCATTTATTCCTTAGTCTCGTAGTTCCCTCGTCATTGGTTCACCTCTCACCAATCATAAAAAAATAATAAAGATGGGGTGAAGTGTGGGTATTTAGTTATTTATGAATTCGTTATAGTACCAATGGTGTCAAAATCCACCCACCCAGGAAGAGTCTAACCGAATGAGCAGAACCAACAGCCGGCGGTGTCACCCAAAGGTTCCTTTTCATCTCATGCGCTAGCGGGATTGGTTTATTTCACTGATGTACCACAACTTCTTCCTGCTCCCAGTCCAAACGAGCTATTTCTACTCTTCCCGGTGTACTAGAGTTAGTTTCAAGCCATGGTTGTAAACCACTCATTCCTAGACCTTCTAATATCTCAATACCACCGTTGGTTCTATACCACTTATGCTCCTAGACCGAGGGCTTATTCTGTTTATTCCAATAATCGTAGTCCAACCTATACCGGTGATTCAATAAATGGATCGGTAGGAACTAAAGTAAAAGCAAATCCATAGGCCGAACCATAATCATAATAAATCTAGTACGCCATTACCTGGTACATCCTAATAAACTCTAACAGAGTTACTGGTGACACTACATCTATAGTTATAGAGAACGATAGATACAGATCTTGGGGAATACTAGCTCAACACTGAGCCTGCTGTTAGGGATAAAACAAGGAAACTATATAAGAAGAGCTATAAGTAGTATTTAATCCTTATACCGGTATATACCCAGAGATCAACACTTGGATCACCATAAGATGCTACTATCGTAACGTAACATCACACCATCCCCAGTAACAGCAGCTAAGCCAGAAATTGGTAGCATGTGGTGTGCCTATAACGGTTGTAGACGAAAAACTAAGTAGTCCCTCCTCTTTGGGCTATTTTCTCATGATTCCTAAATAATGGATCCATTATATGTATGGTGGTGTTGATACTAGTACTACCATAGATCATCCTTTTCCTTGTTCCTGCATAATCGGAGTAGTAGTAGATATCTAATCACAATCACTGGAAACCATGTATCATACCATGTAGGAAAAAACCAGCTATTGGTAGTATTAGAAGCAGCCATAAGTAGCCGAAACCAATATATGAAATAATCATATATACCAGATACATAAACAGTAGATCCAGCTATGGAAAGATGAAGCTTTATGGGTATTTAGGGGCGGGTAGTCTCATATATGCTTTGCATGGAAACCTTGTTGGAAAACCACCAGAATCTGCTATAATATCGTTTCTACTGAGGATACCTTGTATGATTCCTCAGAAGGGGGGGTTTTGTATCGGAGTACTATGAATACAATTATTATGATTCTAGGCGAGTCCTAGTAGTAGATTGTTGATTTTGGTGTTTACGCATCTGTTATCAATTCTTCACCGGGTTTACCAGATTATAGGGATTCAACCCGAACGAAAATCTTCTTAATATTGTTTCACACCATACGGTGTAGTACTGGTTGGCCCACTCATCAAGATCCTCAAGGTTACCTAGGTAGTCCCATAGTATTATCATAAGCAAGAGCTACGGAGTGATGGAACGGGTTGGGGAGAGTAGATACTGCTTTTTATTCGTATATTTTCTTTTCTTCTATTGATTTTACTAGAGGATCCGCATCGGGTTGTAGATCTGGTACCAAATCGAGACTGGTTGATCATTTCTTGCGCGGTCAATTGGTGCATATGGTTCTATTACTATGGCTACTGAGCTCATGGCTGGGAAATTCTATCTAGTTTCATATATAATAGAGCATAAGGTTGTTCTAGTTGTATAATTTCCAGAAGCTTATGAGTTAGAAACCACCTCGTACTCCATTCGGTACTGATTTAGGATTCTGCTCAAAGATATCCGGTGCCGGGTGGAGACATCAAGTTTCCTAGGATTGAAATATACTATTGATCATTATCTGCTGCTAACGCTAAAGCTTTCCTAATTATTTCTGGTTTCTCCGAGTTGCGTAGACCTCTATTTGTTGAGATTGGATTGGTGTTTAGCCACGGAGCGGTACAAGATCGCAAACCATGCCAATAGCTTTATCTAAAGAACACTGATATGAATAAACAGAAGCCAAGGTTTTTTCATCTAGATTTCTCTAATACTAAATGTCCAGGCCTCATCACAGATGGTTAGGAGGATAGATTCAGGAACCCAAAGATATCAAGAATTAGAGGCTCGAAGAATACTTTCTTTTCTTTGTTCTCTACCATAGTCAAATCATACCATATGGGTATCTTGCTATATACCTTCTATGATTGTTCTCTATGGTTTTGGATCCACCTCATAGTGTAGGAGTCAGTCTTCCGTTTGATCATCTAGTTCATCATCAGTGTACGCTATGGGCTTTAGCAGTTCTATTGAATCCAGTACAAGAAGTCCTATCGCTTCATTCATACCATGCAGTAAGAAAGCCAGAATGTCTCCCCTCTTCGTCGTTGATTGTTTACCACCAGATATTGGTGCACACGCACCAGGTATAAAGCATAACAGAAAGAATATATTTAGTGGGATGAGTAACTAGTATTGAATCATCTACTTTCACATATGCTACTAGATCGGCATGAACTCCTACGGTGGAACCTATGAAACTACATCGTTAGCTACTGATGCAGTTTAAAGGTGGGATCTAGCTCCTACCCGCTCATGGTTGACTACCACTTGAGCTTTTGGGATTAAGAGTTGGCATAGGTCTAGTTGTAAACCAGAGAAAACTAGCTATAGCTATAAGCAATCATAAACTCTTGAAATGAGACTGGAGAATAGAAGACTAATGGATAATATGATGCTAGAGCAGTAGGAAACAGAATGACTGGTGGTGGGACTGCTGGTTATGTTACCGTTGTTGGCGTTGGAGGCGTAGCCGAACTACTAGAAACTCTGATTGCATAGCTATGGCTCATGATTTATTTGAAAATGAAGCTAATTCATAACCATATGTAAGATCTACATCTGGATTGGTAGTGATCTAGTATTGGTATTCTGTTATTACTTGGTATTGCTTCTTTTTTTTTTGTCGGGACATTTTCAAAGCAGTTTCTTGTTATTATATTCGTATCTCTATCGTTGGTACTCCAGAAGGGACTAGAAGATGATTCATCATCATACGTAGCTCAGACGATACCAGCAGAAAGACCAAAAGTAACATCTGAAATAGCTAATGCATCATATGATGTTCCCAAGGTTAGAAACCATAGCTTCCTAGCTAAGAGAAAACTCCGGAACAGATGCCACTCGAACTGATGATCCGATAGCTTTCTAAGATAAGTAGTTCAGTCAAGGGAAGAGAAAGCGAGCTCACTCATGAATATGAATACTCGATTTTTCAAAGATCGTTTAAAACCAAGGTAGTCCACCCGGGTCCCTCATAAGAATGAAAAAGAAGAGTAATAAATCAATAGAATGATGAGACATAAGAAAGGGTGTAATCGAAGACTATCCACAAATATGAAGTTAGAACTAAAGTATTTTGGCTATAGAACCGGTAAGAGGAGGCATCTGGTAGTACATTATTGGTATTGATGATTCTAAAGTCGTTGGGACCATTGGTTGACCAATATGATCCTTTTATTGTGGCTGCTTCTTATGGTCTGGAATACCTTGGGTCCTACCCAATGAGAGATCCTGTAGTACTTGAAATAAAAGCATGAGCAGTAAGCTGCATAAGACTCGACAGAATTGGGTTAGGTGGGTAAGTCTTGATCAAATGTAGGCGCAGCGAGAATCATCACTTATCCAGTGGCTCCATAACACCAAATACCATACTATTCTGAATAACCATCATCAGATGCTCCTATATCGGGGGTTGAGGTTGTATTCCATTTGATTGTAGCCGAAGGCGGCTAAAGCTTCCTTCAGTTATGTTGACCATGGTGTATACTTACCAAATATGATGCTTCCGCCATGGGACTGGTTCTAGTTAATAACATATAGTATCTGATTCCTTTGCAGCTTCTATTTCTAGTGTTTATTACGGATATTCGATATATTCAACATATTCTCTACTGAAGAAGGAAGATTGACCATCTGCTATGCCAAATACTACTAGCTCTCCAGACTCTGGTTATGCTTTATCAACGATCGTATCACCTACACTAGATCATCTGAATTTAGATCCATATTATTAGTAGTTCTTCTCAATGGGTATCAGTGACTGGACATAGAGCTATCTCATTATCTTGAGTGATCTATACCATTGGAGTCTTTCTATTTAGTTACTTACAGAGCACATCCAACAAAAAGTCACTATTTTTGAATCCATGAGGAGGGGAAACCTCTGCTGAAGCTGGTGTCGGGCCCGGACAAAATCATGAAAATTTTCGAGGGGTCAACGACCCTAACATAGTATTAGTAGCTGGGCATGCAACTTCTGTGATTCCTGGGCATGCGTTTAAAATCTATGAACACAGGGAGAAGGTGTGTATGATGTAGATCCTGTAGTGTCGATCGATGCTCCTCTTATGGCATCCAATGTAGCTTAAAATGTTGTTGTTACTAGGTCTTGAATACCCATTGCTAAAGTAGTAGGTGATTCCATCACCGGTCTGGGATGAATAAGAAGAAGAAGTAAGGTATATCGGTACTTGGACTGAATATGGGTCCCTAAATGCTTGGTTACGAACACCCGAGGATATGCTTTTTTCTAGCAACAGATCCTTCGGCAGGAGCGTCAGTAGGAGGTTTCTAGCACTAGGCCCAACGCAGGGTTAGCTGTAGTAGGCACAACCGGTACTATAACATTCATCATAGCAGCTACTGGGAATATTAAGCCTTCTTATGGTGCATCTAAAATGCTTGGTGTTATCTGCATAAATCTTATTCAAACAGTGTAGTATTCAGTAACACCACCATCATATGTAGAACAATACTGGTGATTCATCAGGAACTAATAAAGCTCTGTGAAGACCCGGCCAAATTGTTTACTAGATGAGACCATCCGTAGGCAACCACAAATAATTTATATGATCGTGAGCCAGCTGAACGAGATAGAACGAGCATTCTTACTTCCCCTTATCCCGCCAACCCAGAACTGGTATAGAATATGGTTCTTGTGAGACAGCTAGGGATGGTAGGAACTCAAGACTTATATTGATCGAGAAGAATATAGGAACCACTAGATGTTGATACCGGACCTGAAGTAGTAGATCGGATCATCTGGACCAACTGCGTCTATTAGGGAGAACTCAGCTTAAGGTTGGCTACTTCTAAACCAATTCTTTCATCATCTTGTGTAGATCTATTCCCACTTTTCGTCTCTGTTTTCTTCCGAGACATCTCTGAATATTTTATTAGGGAAACCGAGTGGAACCACACCAGATCTTTGACCAAGGATGGAGGGTTCTCGGGATAGGGCTAAGGAGCGGACCCCAACAAATCGGACAAGGGAAACACAGGAAGCTTCTACGGACTTGGTTGAACGCCTGCTTGATCCCTCACCATTCAATGTGTTAGTAACATCCCTAGCTTGGTCGCTTTGTTTGATCATTAATCGAGACCTCTTTGATGATTCAGAAAGCTTGCGAATCGATACGGTACCGAGTACCAATGTCCATTGCACAGGAGTATGATGCCTAGCCCATATCGGACCAAGTTACCTTACGAAGTTCATCCACTGGCTCGGTACCGGATGATCTTCGAGTGCTTTAGCTAAGATGCCAGAGGGGATTCTAATAGTATGAGAAATTCCATATATAGGTGTAGCAGCACCATATGGAGCACCACCAGATGATATAGTATTTGATAGTTCCCAGAGGTTCGAAAGTTCTCAATTTCATTCCCTTCCTTATAGCTAGATCCAAACTATCCTTGATGGTGGGCCTCTAGGATTGGATACTCCGGGTATGAATGAATAAGCATCATATGAATAAGTAGAGAATGTATCTGGTAGTTCTCGTGGTATCTCCTTCCGGGTATCACCGGATCTAATCCGAATACTAGCTATGGAAAAGCCAGTAGAACTACTAGAATCATAATATGAGCATAATACAATTGAGTATACCCAGCCATAGTTGCAGTAACAGATAAGACACCAAGGGAGCACCTGTAGCACCAAATACTAGTTTTTCTTCTCTATCGAATATCCATATAGTACTGTATCCATAACTCCAGCTACAACTATAACCAGTGATAAGGTAAACAATAAGAACAGAATATCCAAGACGATACCAGAATGTCTACTATAGCGATAGATTTATGCTTTATTTTTTGAATAATTTCTGACCCCTTGCATCTCAGGTAGTTTCTAAATGACCGTAATCAGTAACAACATATGAAATAATCACCGTAAGGCATGTAAACCAGAAAATCTAGCTGCTACCATAGGTCAAACACCGGGTAATGAAGAAACTGTAGAACCACAATCTTTTTCCCTGGATATCTGCAGAGTCCTATGCAGAAGGATACCCGCTGCCATCATCCGGTGATGGAACTGGTAATCCAATGTGAATGTAGGAAAGGCTGTAAGCCCAAAAACATAGAATAGTGAGAACGAGAATTGTGGCTTTATTACGGAATATCTGGTTCGGAACACCACCATATCTGGCTACTGATTAATATGCAACTATTTATGGGTATTCACCAAATATTATTAGCGTAGATAGATCCAGATCATGATCTTCTGGTATAATTAGGTGTTGTAGGGATGGAACAGAAAGAGCCCAACCATATAGTTCATATGAATTCCTAGGTAGTAAAATAGATCTTCGAGCATTTCTTGTGAATTACCAGTTACGGTAGTTGGGACCACTGATGGGGATGATGATGATCTCTTATACTATGATTCTCCCTAGATAGTTTGTGCTATATCTATAGCTGGTAAAGATACTACTAGTCCCATCCTTCGGTATCACTGTAACTTGACTTGGTATTTTACTTACCCAGATTTGCTGCTTTCTACCCATATCTGGCTTGATTCTCTATATGGGAACAAGAGCAAGATACCACCCACAACCAATACAATACCCAGAAATAGTCTTAGAATCATATGAAGACGATATGGTGGTATATCTGGAGTAGATGTTTAGCTTCTTTCCCATACCATGGAGTCAACCATGGTTAACCAGAACCTCCTACAGTCCTAAATGAAGAAACAATGGGTGAAACGGTATGTGCGGCTGACAAGTCATAAGAAAAGGAATAAATGGCCTGAGCTAAAGCTCCTTAAATAATTGGTATCACGTGCTCTGCTGGTGCTAATGGTTCCCACCCTGAGTTCCCTCCAATAGATATTCTAAGGATTTGTACACTTTGAACGATAGGATCTCTTCTAACAAATCTAAGAGGAAAAAGGAGGAACAAGTACCAGACAGTGACGAAAGGTGTGAGATATCTGGAAAGGAGAAATAGATCTGGTAGGCCTAAGACGGGGGGTATATCCTTGGATATGTGTGAAGTCAATGATTGATATCATTGAAGGTCTCCGAAGGGTAAGACCGATACCATAAGTAAACCAGATGAGATGGCAACTAGGACACAAGACCCTGAAGAAATGTATGAAAACTAGGAGTGAAATTAAGAAGGAGGCCAGATCCGGGTAATGCAGTGAATTCAGAGTTGAAGACAATCAGTAGAATATGGGTAAGGTAGGAGACATTCAGAATGAGAGCTATAGCGGAAACCATATATGTAGGGATCAGTAAATACTAGTTCTACTGGATAAGATGTGATAAAAATATTCTTCAAAAGCTTCTGCATAAACTCATATAACTAAGAAACCGGGTAGGAATATATTGGGTGGGGCTAAGCTAGAGATCTCGTTATTGTTTTTCTTCATGTATTTTATTACTATGACCAGGTATCGGGTAAGAGTAACCGAAACTATGGTTGTTTTGGAGCCCGAAGTATGATCTCCTACGCTGGTGATCACCGAACGATCATGAAAAAGATCCTACTGTGGAGAATTCCCATGTATTCCCAATGGAAACTACTAGAAACCCATCGTAAACTCTAGGTACCAAAGGGAACTAGGAAATGGATGCTTTGTAGGCCTTAGTCCGGCCCAAAGAAAGCAGAAGAAGTAGTAGGAACGGTCTGGTAAACATCTCGAAATGGAGAGACGACAGATACTAGTGAAAAAGGTACAAATCACTGTTGTAGAAGCTTGTTTATCTAATTTGGGTTATCCATCAGACCTAGATGCAATAGATTTAGATAGCATAACTGGTTATACATCCAACGCTCCTCATGCTTTGTTCCCTGGCCAACCCTGGGCCAGGTCCGGTAGAGGTATCAGAATAACCAAACAAAGATGGCCCAGCCATGGTTGGACCGAGGACTTTAGCTCAAGATATTACGTTTTTACTATATTTGTCTACAGATGACCGTATGTGGAACCATATAGTAGTATGAATTGAAAAGAAGCACCTTTCATCTCACCCGAAGTACTCAGGGCCAAAAGAAATGGAAAAAGGGGTAGGGCCTAGGTCTTATGAGAATGCTGCTAACGCACCTTGGATGATCTACGATCACTTGTAACAGTAGATGAATTAATAGTCCCAGAATACCCACTTCTATACCCGGTATCAAAGCCCAATGAATATGCTCGATCGGAGGATAAGCCTTCCTCATATCCGGCTGCGCCTACTACATCATCCGCTGCTTCTTAGTTAGAATAGCATGCATTTGATGCAATTGATGCCATTACCGAAAGCCATAACTCATGGATAAACTCTAATGGCTTAGCCAGTCACATATGCTCATAAACCGATCCATCTGGTTCTACTAAGACTCTGTCTGTCCCTCATATGTATTTCCTGATGTATTGTATGTTTCGTAACACCACTCATAGTCGTAGATGAATAACTGCTATACCAAAATCTACTCACGATCACCCACTTATCTACCGCCTTACTTATGATTCTTCTGAACTTGGGTATGTAATAATAAAAGATAAATCACTTACCATCTATCGGTTTACTCCCGTGCTAGCATATGTTGAATAGATCGATCTAGTACGAGCTCATATCCGGAAAGAGGAATCATTTGGTATTAGAGGAATTTTAAATGCATGAATGTGATGTACCAAAAAATCTGTGGTTCCCAACGGAATGGGTAACAAAGCCACCTTGCCCCCTACTGATACTAAATCACCATTCCCCCAAGCCAAACTGGTGCCTATACTATGAATTCTTATTCCAATTCTGGTTATAACAAAAACCCCACCAGTCGTATACTACATAGCCATTCTACTAAAGATCTTGTAACCATCGCAGTATCCAGTTGACAAATGACAGACAGGTTCCATCTATAGTCGACATCAAAACCCCCCGTTAGCTTGAAGAATAGAACCAAGTCTACCAATCACCCCAAAAAAATAGGTTCACTAGTGGCTATGAGTGAGATCCGGGATGTTCTATGGTTCCGAAGGTCCCTAAGAAGCTTCAGAACATCTGGTTTCAGTGGCACCGGAGATCGTCTTCCAGGGACGGTTAGCCCAGCCGAGTACTAGCCGGAATGGAACACCCATCGATAGGTTAGCATCATATAGTACTGTAAGAATGATCGTAGAACCATTACTAGTTTAACTATAACTATAGTGATTCCATACCAAGTCTTCTTATGATTATTCTTTCACCGGTTTGGTGATTTAGAGTGTTTATGCACATGATATGCTTATTCATACTTTGTGGGACTACTGGGATGGGCCCGATGAAGCCTTCTACTTATGAAGTGGTTCTACCTGGATAAAACTCATACTATGGCACCTACGATAGCTACCATCACTAGCATAATAAATTACTAGGCTTCAACTTGTAAGAACTAGGGGTTCTGTCTTCTCTCTTATTTAGTCATTTGGGACTCTACCTCTGGTACCGCAGGTGTATTATCGCTGCTATTTCTATAGGTTTTCTATCGATTCTTTCCAATATCCACTAAGGTTTCTTCTTGTGGTACATTCTGTGGCAGCAGCCAATACCGAGGACGAACAACCACAAACACTCCATCTGGAATAGAAGAAATATCACCAGCAATATATGCGACTACAGTACTTGGTAATAAAGCATAATTTAGCTCTGTATTCATATATTCATTATCGTATGGCATTGGTAATTCCTGGTGGCTAGGGTTTGAAAGATTTAGCTAAAGCTATAGGTTTAGAATATGCAACAACCACAGTAGAAGTAACAACATATGGTGGATTCCTAGTATGAGACCTAAGCTAATGTTGTCCACCAACCACAATGTTCTCTGATGAACTACCAAAAGCATCATCCGTAAAGGTTCTATATCTGGTGTAGGTAGCTACACCAATCATGGCACCAACTAAGAGAATAAGTTAGTACTGATTTAGGAAAGAAAGGATGAGATCCAAGGGAGGGTATAGGTGAGAACTAGGAATCATACATTTGCTGAATGACTCTCAAGCATCTACTAATGGTGTTGTTGATGCCGCTATAGTTGCAACTACATAAATCCCAATACCAGATAGAATACCTCCAACTATGAAAGTGATATCCTTCTACGTTGCCAGGGGGAATAAGCGAATGGTTCTGGTGATGATGTTGTATCTATAGTCATCTACCGAGGAGCTTTTTGCGGCATTGCTTAGGGATTCCGTAACGTTCAATAGAAATAATAGATTCCAATCAGTTAGATCAAAGAGCTCTAGTTTACATGAATCAGGAGTCTTCCTTGGTAATGAAATGAATGGAATATTCCCATTGTATCATCATCTAGTTGAGTACCAAATCCAACATAGTATAGAGGCGCAGATAATCTGGTTGTTCACGCTAAAACTATGGCATCTCTGGATCCCAGCTGTTGTCCCAGTAGCTAGTCTATTACTTACCATATGGTAGTACTAGAGTTTATAATGAAGCTAAAGCTTCTAGACTCGATATATCTTCTTTCTTTTCAGCTGGAATCACCCATTCTGGATTGTCAGTTAGTAGTACATCTGAACTAATGGCATTATCCAAATCATAATTTTGCCCCATCCTGGGACTCATAAATCAAAGGAATCAACAACTTTAGGGAATCTTTAGCTGAATATTCTGCAATTAGGTCTATGGTGTTAGACCACCAGTCTCTGCACATTCTTAGGACTCATCATTTATGGACTTACCACCAGATTTTCCAATTCCAGTTCTATCTCTTTATTATTATGCAGTGGATATTCCAACATTTATGGGTTCCGCATTAGCATATGATCTTATCCATCCTGGAGTCTTCTTTAGTTCTGTAGCTATGGCTGTAGGCATCATATGCCGGCAAATCCTACAGCATGAACATAAGAAAAGGGTTGTTTCTTCCTATGGGCACCCATATTTATTTATTGATGTCAGACCGGGTAGAAGACCTTTATCATCTGTAGAGCCAAATCTATATATGGTTCCCGAATGGGTTGGGTCTGCTTCTAGCTAGAGACATAGATTTCCTAGTAGTTGCACCAAGTCAGTTACCTAAATCATCTCCCACCCAATGTACACCATGGATGCCTACTAGGGGATTTGATTCTAGCAGTTATAGGAGATACAAGAAGTGGTAACAGAGCAGCAGATACAAGATATACGAGAAAGCCCTTTGAATACTACACATGGTTTATCCATCTAGTTCCGGATCGTTTGATCTAAGATTCTTATTAACTGTTTCCAAGCTTAGAAGATGAGTTCTATAATATACTTCCGGACAACTACCTCCATTCTTTCTAAACCAAAAGAATTTGAAAAATCTTTAATGGCCATCCGGGAAATTTAAGATCTTATGGAGGGGCGAAATG
Organism: Viscum album; assembly: GCA_963277665.1. Lineage (NCBI taxonomy): Eukaryota > Viridiplantae > Streptophyta > Magnoliopsida > Santalales > Viscaceae > Viscum > Viscum album. Next base: position 508,544,793 of record OY728133.1, read on the forward strand.
TAAAAAAAGAGTAGCACTAGATAAAGCAAAAAAAGGAGTATCAATAGCATAAGAACACAATTGGCTTTAGCCCAATTTCCAGATCCGGCTATTGCAGCCTATCTTGTGATACTCGACTCAAAATATGAGGAACTAGCTAACGAGGAACTAGCAGTGATAACAGAGGTAGAATTTCACTAGTACTTATCAGTCACCCTCGGTCGATCGAGAGACTATGTGGAAGGGTCCTTGGTGAACCACCAGCCTAGCAGTAAAGAGCCCCATTTTTAGAGCTTCTCCGGAGCGTGAATTTGCGGGAGCGATAGAAACTACAGATGATAAACTATTGTAGCATCATATGCAGCTACCCGTGTAGGACATAGAGAGACGGCCATCAGAAGAGATGCTATTGTGCCGAGGAAACATAGATTTAAATACATGGTGTAGCGGATGCGTCCCTGTCTTGTTGCCCCTTTCTTTGGCCCCCTCACTCCTGGCCTCCATTGAAATTGAGAGCAGCCTGGTTCCTCCCCCTTTCCCCATTCCAATGCGGTATCTTGGGATAAACCACTCCATCTTCCCCCTTGGGCTAGGTAGGAGAAAGACCTAAAACGAGCAAGTTCCATGGTACTGAATGGACATCGTACGAGATATCACACCTCCCCCTCAGTCCCCGATGGAATGAATGAAATACGAATAGTTAACATAATATGGTCATAGATCTTAGGGGAAGGGAGGGAGAAGGAAGGAATGACAGCTGCACGTTGTTGACTGAGATGACCAGCTGCCCTTGTGTCGTGCTATGCATCCCTGTTACCTGGATCTTCGGGGAGACCTGACCTATAATTCTCAAGCAGTTTGGCCGATTCGGGGTACTATAGATCACTTCCCCCAGTCTATGACTTGACATCGGTAGAATGCTACCTCCAATTCCATGTATGTTCGCTAGAGCCAAAGTAATAGGCTTTTTATCCATATTGAATGCATGGTCTCCCCAAATAATAGATAAAAGCGGGTCACCAACTAGATCTTCAACGGGATCCAAACAGGTACGCTCACTTATCCATGTATGACGTACCTCCCGTGCCGCCCCAAAAGGACGAGAAAATGGAACAAATGAGGAAATGTCCCGCTCATCCGTTCACCATACAACATAGATGAAGCCACGCTCGACCTCTAAGCTATCTATGGCAAGTCAATTTTGTTGGTTCTTCCCCTCACCTGGATCGAATCAGAGTTCACGCCGCCCGCCCTAAAAAAATAGGAGGTGTGAGTCATAGGTCACACATAAGAAGACGGGTCGAATGAAAGGTTACTGAGAGTTCCCCCGCCCCTCACCCCTCTTGCTATCTAATTCGGTTCAGGAACAAAGAGACTCTGTATGATAACTATTCCAAGGATGAGGAGAGAGGTGTCCCAAAATGAATGATCTTTATAGATCCTATGGCCATGTCTTAGAAGACTCTGGAAAAGTCCCAACATATCATACTCAGCTAAGTTGTAGGGTTGGAACACTTTGTGTTGATCGACGCCTAAGCTCAGGGTAAGTCCTTTCTTTGCATCTGATCTCCTCGTCTCTGGCCTTCTCTATCTCCATTATCTTCACCTGGTCTGGCCTTTTGATTCACAAGAATTTTGGTGCTTAAGAACCACCAATCGAGATCCCAACTAAACCCACTAAATTCAGAAAGATTCTAACTAAATGATTGACTTCAGGTGCACTTCTCACATAAGCTAATTGATGGACTATGGATACATTCTTCACATATGGTAAGGGACCACTCTGAGTGACATATAGGTTCACTTCTCTGATTGACTTCAAGCGCCCTATGATTGACTACAGAAAACCACTCTGTATGGATACTATTTCCATGATGACGGGATCACTCCACATTTGATTCATGCTTTTAGTGTGTAAGCAATTTGAAGACTACCAAATCTGACCTCTAGTTTTGGTGCATTAGACCCCTTTTCTTTTCTCCATCAGCATTTCGAATCTGTGGAATGCATCCTTTATTGACTCTTTTTATACATACTCGTAAGAGAAGAAAGATCAATCAAATGTAAATATAAAACAAAAATTATACCATTCACTCGTGGTGAACTTGGAAAATGGTTGGAATTATTGAGGAGTCTAATATGATGGTTGAATCAAGAAGATTGGTACTAACTATTGGAAGGACATGGGATATGAGGGCAGCCTAATCTAGATCCCAAAGTGAGTAGCTGGCCCGCTCCCTGGCACTTTAGTTCAAGTGAACCCGCCCACTGAATCTTTTCTATAGCCGCACTACCTAAAAAATACTGTATTAGTTGGTATTCCCTATTAATTTCATATTTCTTAAGCTTTAGAGAAGATTGGCAGGAACACTATCGTACTTCTGCTTATTCTTAGAAGAGAAGAAGAGAAATAGTGTCAATACCGCTCTAAATGAAACATTTTGGGTAGGGCATAGAGACTTCAATTCTTCCATAACCGACTCCTTACCTAGCCTTTGAGATATATATAATATCTATCGCCTCTCTAATATATCATATAACTTTGAAAACATGCTAGATAAGGACCCTGAAACTAAATCAACAGGGCTGAAGACCTAAAAAGTTGACAACCAAGACCTGATTTAGGCCATGAGGCCATAGGAGAGGAGAAATCACCGAGCAAAACCAAATTTCAATGCTGAAAACCAACACAATCCCATGAAGAAAGAAGCATGTACCTCTCTCATAAGGCAAAGGAAAGGGGCTCCTAAAGAAGAAAAGGAAAAACCTCAGTAGTTAGTTACACTATACTAGAGTCCTCACGCAGGATGCGACCCTTCTCAGCCCACCGGGCACTCCGGTTCACTTTCCCTTTCAGGAGGGAGATGACAAGTCGGAATGCTATATGATCAACCAGATTACTATTCACAACTGAAGCTAGAATAGGAATTTCAGTCACAACCTAAGGAAACTTAAAATGAGCTCTAGTTAGAAAAGGCATGAGAGTTCAAGCCCAAGAGGAAGGAAATCACTCTGCAGACATTGCAGGAAATGGATCAGCTCGATGATGCTGAAGCCTTGCTTCTCAAAGACCCCTCAGAAAATTTTGATTATCTTGTCCTTTACATGAGAAGGGTCTCTATCTCCACCGCCAATGATACCTCATCCACAGTGGTCCACTGACCCTCCCACTAGGCTGGGGCCCATGATGCGTCTACTCACAGAAGTTACCACAGCTTCAGTATTCAACTCTATACCTTGAAAGTTAGTGGAAGAATCAACTCCATAAGACCCTGACCAAAGATATTGCATGATCGAAATGCAAGAGTATATGGAGCGGCAATGCATGAAGCAGAGAAGGGAATACAATCGGGATTTCATCATTTCACATGAGCGCAAAGCTGATGAAGCGATATCCTCTGGTAACAAATCTCGAAGTAGGAAAGGTCCATCCCAACTCATCACACCTTCGCGAACTCGTGTTCAACTAAATATTAAGGAGGAATAATATTTTCCTTAAATATCCATGATAACCTCACTAAAGCCAAAGGCAACAAAACCACGGGAATGGGTTCCAGTGGAAAACATTGTTAAACATGGCCCTTCAACTTCTCAAGAGACAGAGAAGAACTTTCCATTGAAAAAGAGACCTGGAATGCTCAGTCCCCAGCCATATCTGTCACATGCTCAAAGGGAACATCATCTGGTCCCATCTTGAGGAGGTAAGGGGCCCCTAATCAAGAGGAAATGTCACTATAATCCTCCTTAGAAAACCATTTCCTTAAACACCTAGCTTCAGCAACAGGATCGCGAAGGGCAGGAAATCACTCAAAAGCTAGTTCATGAGCACGATTTCCTAGAAGATGCCATGATATCTTCAGGAATTCCAACAAATAGGCCCACCACAGAAGAGATAACTGCTGATATTGAATAGATGAAGCATCAATTGAAAGTGGTAATGCAAGTAACGTCAGCCTCAGCACGCATGAAATCGAAAGGAATCCAGACGATGACCATAAAGATTATAAGTGGAAGAATCCATGTGTGAGAAGAGATGGGGAAGTTCGAAAGCGGATCAAGAAGACCCCGCCCTCTATTCTCTTTATCAAGAAGGTATTCATTCATTGAATAATCAGGTGGAGGCTAAAAGAGCTCCTGTCAGATCGCTACACAAGCCATCGCCCAGAGACCTGCCCACTTAGTGTGATTGACATAAACAAAGAATCTCCCCAGCAAGAGGATGCGCTAACGCGTGCTCAATTTGTTTCTTGTTGAGTGATGATGCTTCAGTTCGAAGGGTTAGGAGACGAGTCAAGTAGTAACTCATTTGTATCTATTTCTCAAGTGAATTCCATTCAATCAAGTCCCAAGTTAGCTTCCCCATAGCAAGAGTTGTTTCATGCCAAAGGTATAGTATAAGCACCTAGGTTTCGGACAAGTAAGTAGTTGTTAACCCTCTATTTTAGTTCGAAGGTCTATATCAAGTAAGAAGCTAGGATTATTTAGTAGCTGAAGTTCTTTTTCAAGTACTGAGTTGGTCTCTGCGGCAAGAGCTCAGGTATCTATGGAATCTATGTTAGCTCCGATCTTTGAACTGTTTTCTATTAGCTCAGAAAGCTAGTAAGCTATTTAGCTATTAGTTGGAATTTTTGGAAGCTATGAGCTGGCAGTTGTTGGGCTAGGTTTTAAGAGTTATGATCTGTAAGCTCTGAGCTCTAGTGGGTTCTTTTAGGTTAGCTGGTAGCTCCTAGTCAATCTATAGCTAGACGGTAATAGAGCTATTAGTGTTGTTGTAGCTTTGACCCTTTAGGTATTTACTCTGTTATCTAGAGTAGCTATCAGTCCAGTAGCTATTGTATTTATGAGTTTGGGATAAGATCTATAAGTGGTTTTATCTAGTATCTAGGGTTGGTAGGAGCTTTGCCTTTAATCCCATTTTGAAGTCCTATTTCATTTAGAGATCCATCATCAATGGGGTTCCCCTCAAATCATCATTACTTCACTGGTTGTACCGTCTTTCCCTCCCCTGTGGTGAAGCTGCTAAATGAAATGCCTAAGTAGGGGCTAGAGCAAGTAACCAAGACAACAAGGTATCTAGCCTCTAAGGAAGCTATGGAATCTAGTAGCGAAGGTAGCTAGGAGTTGGTATTAGCTAAAGGCTCAGTACAGAGGATAGGCTGGTTCTTTTTGGCATCAAACAGGAAGAATGAATGTTGTGCCTTCTGTAATGGGGAGGAAAGCCATAATCACATATTCTTCAACTGCCCCTACTCTTCAAAGATACGGGTGGCTATACAGAAAAATATTAATGTCAATTGGCTGGATATACCTTAATGAGAATACCAACCCTCTCCATCGTCATGACTTGGATTCGAACCAAGACCTCTGAGACCCCTACTCAGTAAAGAAGGGAACTCCCTTTCTCGTGATTTTTGGTAACGAGGTTTTTTCAATCATTCTATATAGCCTAGTCCATGGGCAGAATCAGATGCCAACCGGGGGATCAGTCCTCACCCATCTGAATTACTTCTTCCTCTTCCCCCTTACCCAACAAGCAACGAATTGAGCGCACGTTAGAGAAAGCTGCTCTTTTTTAAGCAAGCAACGGTGGTGTTGCATTATTTGCACAATCTTCATAACAACACACTAGCGCGGCTTCAACACCCTGACAACAAGGTGTGAAAGCCTAGTTAGAACGAGCAACGACTCGTTAGATGGGAAGGATTATGTTTTTTCACTTGCAAGCATTAGGTAAAGCATCCATTTTTTTGCTAGCGGCGTTAGCACATCCGTTCTCTTACTGGGTTTTCATTGAAATCTTTGAAGCAGTAGCTTTTCCACTCCCTGCGCATGTTCAATAAGATTGCAGATCAATAGAAATTTATATCTCCGATCACTTTTTCTAAGAGAACAGCCTTGTACTCCAGGAACTTCCCTTGCTTTGTATACTAAATCCCTTTTATGGACTTGTAAGTAACAAGAGTTTCTCCAGTGCTCAGGGTGCATGATCCATGCACATTTTTTGAATGATTCGTTTTTCTGGATCTAGGTCATCTGGAATGAAGTATCCTTTAGAATCCAGATAGTCAAGGAAAAGATCATTGGGTGTCGTACTAAAGAAGGCATAGGGGGAATAACAGACTCGCCTTCTGACGCAGCCCCACAAGGTGGAAATGAGTATTCCCTCGTATAGATCTAGTATTTGGGATAGGTACTCTTCCAATATAGTGTAGCTGGATGAACCTGGATCTAAAGGGGTTCGGATCTATGCCATCAGCGCTAGCTTCCAGGGAAGTGGCAACCACTACGAGAGGTGGATTTCCTTTTTTATGAAAGATCCGGGGAATACCTAAGTAAGGGATTCAAAGAGTCACACATTTCGCGGTTACTCCTCTTTCCTATTAGTTTAGTGTGAGGGGATACCATACATTCCCTGCTATTGGCACAAAGTAGTTGTCTCTTTAGTCTAGTGGTTGAGCTTCTTTTGGGGGACCCATAAATAAAGGAAGAGTGGATGACAAGAGAGGCGCTCGATCCCGGGGATAACATTCTATTCCCTAACTGGTTACGAAGCTAGAAAAGGTAATTAGGACTTGTCTTTCAAATCTTACATGAGTCAAGTCAAATGACGAAAGAAGGAATCTAACCGCCTCATTTAAAGCTCCGTTCTCAGTCCAGATGCGTCGTCGAGAGGCCCGAATAGGGCTTAAGGGTGGAATAAATGCCCACTGGATGAATCTTATACATTGGAGAAGGTTCCGAAAGACACATTGGTGAATCATTCACACCTGTTGTGGGAAGGGGGTGATGGGGATTTTCAACAGGAATTGATATAAAAGTCCTATGTTTCGGGGTAACAATCTGCTAGTTGAAGGCAAAAAAGCAACTAAATGGACTAATTGATGAGATCCAAATTCAACATCGACCGTGGGAGATTGGGATGACTCTACTAACTCCAGTTTCATCGAGGCTGGTTAGACCCTCTTATTAGATAGTAGCTATTGTTTTGTTTCGGCCTCGCGAGCCTTCTTCAAATAAGTCATTCTTTGTGCTCAACTCTTTCTAGTGTTTATTCGAGTCGAACCATCCACTAGTAGATCTTCTGGACGAGAAGAACCGCGCTTTACCAATTAAGATATCCCAAGTCGAAGGTTGGATCGATTTCCCTTATCTGCTATTCAAGAAGTTCCTTTTCCGTTTTCTCAGAAGGTCCCAGTTTTAAGCCCCACCCCACTGATATTATGTTTGGGTTGGTCTACTTAAGAAAGAGTACAATCAGCTAGCCTAGCCGCTGTTGGCTTACTTTCTTAATATGTTTGTTTCATCTAACGAATCTGTCGAACAAAGAGAAGACCGAGATACGAATCAATATAAAAATTGGAACGGAGCGCGAATGACGCTCTTTTTCTACTGTCGAATTACGTGAATTTCCTTACAAGGTAGCAAGTGGGTAAGGTTCATCAGTAAGAGTCAGTCCTGGGGGAAGCTCACCCCTATCCCTATGATACGACTTTTTCCTCTCTACAGTCATGTTTAACTTAGCTTATGACCCACCGTCCCACGAATAAAAGGGTAGAGAGTGAGATTCCATTCCACCGAGGTGCCTAACCATATCTAATGCTTTCTTCAACCCGCATGATATTTCCAAAATCTCAACCTGTCTTAGAGAGGAAACGCCGGCTAGAGGAATGGATTTGACCACCAAAAATTCCCTTTTGTAATTTCATAACACAACTCCAGCGCCACCAACTCTACTTTCGGGTGAGAAAAGCACCATAAAGACCCCATTACTAAAGAGGCCAGTAGTTGGAGGAATCCATTGTTGTTGCACCTCTCTAGGAGACTTCCCATTTGGCTTATTAGCTTTATATATTTCTTCATACAGCCGCATAGTACACTCAAAGGAGGTTACCACATCTTGAGAAATCTGATCATGAACTATTCAATTGCGATCATGCCCAAACAATGTACCAAAATGGATCCATTTCCATTTTGGATAGCATATAACTGGCATGTTCCATGAAGTCACAAAAACTAGGCTCCTTCCACGTTGTAAGAACTGAACAAAGTGGGGTGAGAGACCACATTTTCTTTGCGTGTTCACATTCAAAAAACACATGAATGGTAGTCTCAGCATCCTTACCACACCTAGGACACAGAGCATCTACATGGAATTTACGTTGATATAGATTAGCTTTGTATGGAAGAATCTCATGCTAAGAACGCCAAATCGGCATCTTCATCTTGGATGGAATCGACATAGCCCATATATATTTTCTTCTAGTACTTCTTTATACTTTTTGAGAATTCGTACCAGAACCAACCTCCAACATTGCAACCGTTCGAGTCATAATGCCAGACCCATGTGTCCTGGTGACGTTGCAGTCTCAAAGGTACTCCTAATATGGACTCATCATTCCTCTTGATAAAAGTGAGCCCTTATCAATTTTAAATTATAAAAGAAATGCCTCATTCCATAACCCAGAAGGTGTCATCAATAGAGTCGCAGGGTATCAGCTGCCATACAAGGGGGAGAGAAAGCCTTATCCTTATGGGATCTTCTATTATTAGGTAGAAAAAGAAGATCAGGAGCCCAACCTAGTGTGTATATAATCAGGGGAAGCGATTGGATAACCAATAAGGGGAAAGGTCGCTGTAATAGAAAGAGATTGCCTCAGGTAGTTCATTACCAAACCCACCAGGCTTACATCCAACTACATAAATGGAAGGACTCACTATACTACTTACTAAGGTAAGGATTTTATTCTTATTGCTTGCTAATCCTGGCTCTTCTATCTTAAACAAAAGGAAGATGAAAATACGAAAGAGGATATGACCGCACCCATAAGTTATAAGGGTCTTCTCGTCTGATCCTCTATAACAACCTAATCACTAGCTACCTAGCTACAAGAAGAGAGCTACGAGTTAATATCTACTCGGATAGAAAGTCAAAACTAGCTACAGAGCTACAGGCACTCGATATAATGGGTTCTAATTCAATCCATCGTCCTATAACCCTAGAAAGAGGAGCTACATCCTACAGGAAAGAGAAACCAAAGGAAACCCTTAGACCTTATGCGAGTCCCTATCTATAGATAGGAGGAACTTCGCTGCACTACCCTTACTCAAATACCAGCACTCTAAGGAAGTCCTAGCCCTAAGAGAGATTCTTTCTTCACCTTGAAACAAATGAGGGATATAATACCATTATTATCTGTCTTTACTTGATATAACCAAATAAAGAGAAAACTCAAAAGAAACCAAGCTATGAGTCTTTATTAAAGCAAAGGAAGAAAACTTTATCTCTACTCCAAAATGAAAGAAGAATAAGAGGAAGAGTGTTCAATCTTGGGATAAAAATAGGAATAGGTAGCGTCCACTCCTATCGAAACGGTCCTGTAACGAGATCTCAGGCAGGCCCCTTAGTATCTATCTACCATACATAAGGTAAGTAAGGTAATAACTTCAGGCATGGAGGGAGGGAGTCAATATCTCCATCCATATAGATAAGGTTAGGGAAAGGGAATCAACCTTCCTTAAGGGTTGAGGGGGATTTCATCCCTTTAAGCATATCGGGCTGGTTCCATTCCAGCAAGAAAACTGATGCAGTAACGCTTGCAAGCAAGAAAACGACTGCTTTATTCACCATAACACGCCTCTAGAGAGAAAACAGCAGCATGTTAGCTCCTAACGCGCAATGGATTTCAAGCCCCTTACCATTTCTTGTTGGCTTTCATGCTAATAACGTGCACTCAATCCATTGCTTTTTTAGTGGTTCTTTTTCTTTTGTGTCTATGATCGTGCATTAATTTATATAAGTATAGATTTTCCTACGGATCCTTCGTTCCCATTGTTCTTGACCCCTAACTAGAGGGGTCAAGATTGCCCTTCATTTATTACTGCTCCATACGTGGTGTCGGTTGCTGATTGTCCAAGCTAGGGTAAAAGTCCCAATCAAGACTCAGGCGACTAGCTCTTCTAGCTCTTTCTCGCTTTCAACTGTTAGAAGTAGCTCTCTCGGAGCCCTTAGAATAGGGGGCGCTGCTGTTGTTATTAACACTAATAAATAGGGGTGGTTTGGGTTGTTGTTAGGTAGGCTATGGATAGCTTCCCTGTACTGAAAGTTGATATAAAGGTACCCCCTATGCTTTTGGGGCCGGATCTATTAATAAAAGAGCTCGGCTAAGAGGCCCTAAAAAAGGGGACTACCTAATTGAGTATATTGAGAGACCACAACCTACGCTTTCTTTCTCCAACAGCTAATGAAACATGTCGGGAAGAGAATTGCACATTCTCACTATGACTTCGATCTCTCCATCACAGAAGAGTCTGCCTTATATAATAGGGCGAAGCCAATCACACATAAAAAAGGGGACAAGTGTATTTACCCCTTTTCCTCAAATCCCGGTCTTTTATAAATTAGCATGTTCCCGGATATCCTCGTAGAAGGTGCGTAGCATTTAGGCCATGGTAGCAAGTGTTCTGTAAGGAGCTGTGGGACTAAAAGAACATGATCTTTGCCACGTGAATCATAATAGGCTGTTGTTAGCATGTTAATTGCCTCTTACCTGACCCTTCTTACAAGATTTTCGGTCTTTCCTGATGGTGAATAAGCGTTGTGCATATGAATTAGCAGGTAACTCGATATTTCATAAAACTAATAGAGTAGAAACCTTCCCTGAACTATGCAGAAAATAAAATAATGGATTAAAGAACAGTCGTAAGGTTGCATTGATCGAATAGATGACTAAGGCTTAGAACTGATAGAAATTGAATCATCTGTTGATGCAATAGAAGTAGAAGGTCTTTCTGCCCCCTGATCTCTCCCCTCAGATCTTTCTCATATCCTGAACACGTTGTATCCTAAGGTTGCATCTACTTGGCCTTTAGTCTCTTCCGAGTCCACTCCCTTCAAACAGAGACGGAACAGAGATAGACCTTATAAAGACCCTTAACCCCCCGCTTCGAGCTCTCTATATGGCTGAAAATGGAATTCAGTATATAGACTCTCCACCTATTACCATCCACCTTTATCCTTAACGGGAGGTACTGGTTATCCCAGTTACATTGCTTCTTTATAACTTTCGGATGCAAGCCTTAGTGTGTTACTCATTTGTAGGTCAAGACTTGGTTAGGAACACTGGAGCCTGAGCGTGGGGCATTAGTAAACCAAGCGGAGACCTCTGGAACCTGGTGGATGTACCACCACCCTGGTAAATAGGAGCATTGGATAGGGCTCAACCAACATGAATATCTAATGGATCAACTCGTTCTTATGCGAGTATCAATCATCTCTTCTTTAAGTTAGGAAATTAAATCTCTATGCTTGGGTCAGTGATCACTATGCCTTCTTCTGCTTTGTTCATTAAACTAATCTCGTCTAGTTGGGCATGTAATCGAGAACTCAGGAAGAGACTTCCAACTCATGTTCTGGTCTAGATCTCAAAATATGACTCGACCATTCATTATCGCCTATCCAGATCAGTTAGGGAGAGATATTCCCTCTATAGAGTTTCACATAGCCTTTGGGAAGGCTCGGAGCAGAGGTCAATACCTTCTCCGATAATCGATAGGCGAGGCGGATTGATTCTTCTCATCCCGTCCCTAATAGCTCTTTTAGTGTGTTATACACTATGATGAGTTGGGTGAGGGAGAGGAAAACTATTGATGCCTTGAACTTGACTCCTCCTTCCAAGGGGAAGGGGCTATGCTTTGTCCTAACCATTCCTTGAAAAAATAAAGTCTTTAAAATAAGTAATAGCGGATTTTTTCAAATGCCGGAAAAAGAATGAAATACATTTGACTCCTCCTCCCTATAGGGGATAGAAGATTGGAAGGGATGCCGTCAATATATATAAGTAACAGGGAACAGGATCCGCACCTTTCCAGGTCGAGATCCAAAGCCATCACCTATAGGGGTTCCTTTTCCATATCTCGTTGGAGTTCAAGAAGCAGGAGGAAAGGTTACGAAGTAAAGAGATGCCCCCTCTCGTTCAAGAGTATACCTGTAGCTCTGTCATTACATATCCTAATCGAAAAGGAGTAGTTAAATGGGGAATTTGAAGTATGTTAATCGAAAGGGCAAGAAGTAGAGTCTAGTGTGTAAAATAGTTACATCCATCAATCGGAGCTAGCTTATCTCTCAGTTCATATCTCCTGAGTGAGGATCCAAAACCACTCGAAAGGCATATTCAGTAAAGATATGAGATTTGTCTGTTCCTTTCGCTGTTGGAGGAGCACATTCTATCGTATCAAATGGGATTCAATCATGGCGGTAGCAGTATCCTATATATGTATGGTTGGTATGGTACCAGAACTGGGTGTCCCAGCTTTTCATGAAATCGAAGCAAAAGAACTCGTTCGTTAGCGGTTACAATCTAAACCATACTTTAATCTACCCATATAAGTACAAAGGGCTCTCTAATCGCAGTCCCACTTCCCAGAGGAACATAGAGTTTTGATCACATCTAATAGGAGGGATGTCTACCTTCACTAAATAAAGGAGAAGACGAACCCCCAAAAGTATGCTTTCAGAGTTCCTTTTCAATAAAGAATTTTTGTGTTCAGTTAGTAGGAACCGGGCGTCTCCCCCTTCAAAACTATGGGATGTGTTGGCAATTCATATGTGATGCCCGACTGACCTGCCTATCTCGAACTTTCTACGAGATTAACAATCCATCTCTAAGGAAATATTTAAGGCGGAGAAATAGGAGTTTAGCTAGCCTGATAGTTCCAGAGGAGAGTTCTCCATGGATTAAATAGATTTTATTTTAGTGGATATCCTCAAGGCCCTACTTATGATGGGGTACAGCTTAAACAGTTCATTTTTTACTAGGGGATCATTTGAGAGGCTTGGGTAAAACCATGTCATGCTTAACACTAAGAAGTCATAAACCTCTATATAATTCCCTTTAAAGAGCTAGCTCCATATATTCTAGGTGAAACCCCTATTTTCCTCTAAGTAAAGTTCCTCACTCAAATCCTTACGTCGAAGAAAGAAAACAAAAAGGATGTAAAGACCCGCTGCCTGTTCACTTTACTACTCACTTGGTGACTATCCTACCAAACCTACCCAATCGTACGCAGCTCCTTCATCCCTTTCATCTGTTTCAACCCATCTGTTAATTTAGTGGATAAGGGGTAGTGATGCTTTCCCTTTACTCATCTTATTCATTCTTGATTGCTCATTAGACTTGCGAGGGGTTGACGATAGCTTGACCAGCGGCCTAAACAACGAGTTTCCTTCTTTCCACTAGGATTCAAAAGACTGAGATTCGGTAACTAATGGATTTCTTCATCTTTTAATTCATCAAGAGTCATATTCGCGCGTTGGTATTGAATTTGAGTACCATCTCCTCGCTGAGTCCCACCCTATAGTAAAGGCTGTTCTAAGAAGGTGTTTTATCCTTTGGCTTTCTTATATTCTGGATACATGCTTTTTTCCTCCTAGTTCACTATGCTATGGATTGAGCCCTCCTATGAGACGTGGATCTGGACCTTCCAGTATCAGCTTGTACTGCTTTCTCTTTCACAATGGAAAAAGATTGGACTATTGAATGATTTGCCGGAGACAAAGCCGATTTGCGATATAGTCGAAAAGAGCCCCCTCCTTTTCAGTGAATTCTAAGGGCTTCTTTGAAAGCTTCTTCTTTGCCCTACTAAACAAGCAACGACATTATAGACAAGGTGCTCTAGCATGAAATCCCTTATGAAGAGAACAAGCAACAGACTGAGCGCACGTTATTAGCGTGAAAGCCAACGTTGCTTATAGATGATTGGTTGATACGGTAAGGGGCTCGAAAGCCAACGTTGCTTATAGATGATTGGTTGATGATTATATAGGAAAGTTGTTGCGCGTTAGGTAAATCATCTGCGCTAATTCTAACAAGCATTAGCACACGCAGCCATTTTCTCGCTTGTTAGATGGGCTACATGAGCAGCCGTGCTAATTCTAACAAGCGTTAGCACACGCATCTTCTTTCTGGCTAACGCACATCCGCTTTCTAGGGGGAAGATGTTAAGTTGCCAGTTCCAATCGAAGGCATAGGGGACAAGGTTCTCGACCAACTAATCAGTATTGGGGAGAAATAATCAAGCTATTAGCTAAAGGTAGATTGATTTCAAGCTACTCGACTAACTAGGATCGGAGTGGAATTAAGAATCCCCTCTCGGAGTTTAACTGTGAACTGACTTAGCCCTTCACTTCTTTCTTTCCCTCACATTTACCTCACATCAAGGAGAAAATTCTTCAATACATTTTATAAGCGTCAAGGATTCCTTGTTCTTTGTAAGGGAATCCACTTCTCCTCCCACCGAAGACTAAAGAGTAAACCTTGCATTCATTCTATAAGGATTAACAGGGTTAGTAATAGGCTATAGGCTCGACTGCAAGGAGAGAAGAAAGCAGCTTTAATTCTTTCATTCTTGCTTTGTTCTTCCTCCTCATGCGAATCGCCTCATCCTCCATTGAGAAAGAATAGTATAGTACGCTCTTCTTCCGTATCAATACAAGATCATCGGTTCAAGGCTAGAGAGAGGAAAGAATTGTATTTTACAAGGGATTGATTCTGATTCAATTGCTCTGAGTTATTCCCTGTCTCATTCAAAAAATTTGAACTATGGTATTTGATTCATCAACTATGTAAGTTTATTTATTTGATCATGTGGTATTCCCTTATGCATAATAAGAAGTTATTCGCTGCGAGGGCTGCTTCAATTCATATGAAGCTGATTCTCGAACAAGAAGAGAGGTAAGAGAAAGAGGGGATTTTCCTCCAACTTGGCCTAGGATACATTGATTATCTAGCTATTTTATGTGTCAAAGAGTGGATTATCATCACCTGGACCTGGATATCACTCTTATTGAATCCCTGGGCCTTCCACACCGTGTACCAGGAGCGGATTCAATGCCATGCTTCCTTATGCATCCTCCCTACTAAATGGGGATCTTCATAAAAAATTGAGCCACATTATTATCTTATCTTAGGAAATAGAACAGAACCTTTGTTCACATTTGAAGTCAAACTACCCTTATCTAGTCTTATCCCCTTCTTGTCTCATAGCCTATTTCCTAGATTGCCTTCTCTTAATATAGGATAGTTATCGTCTTGTCCGAATCGAATCCATTCCATCGTCGACGATTCACTGTCAATCTTCATAGTCAATTGAGCCACTCGAATAATAAAACCTTTCGAAAAATGACTTCTCGCCTCCCTCCCCCTGGCCATCTCTTTTCCGATTTAACTGGTATTGGTGATTGGTCTTTCCTGGTTTTCTGAGTGTGAATCTTATTAGCTAAAGAATCATTTTCTATGATGCTTTCTTTCAAAATATATAATAGATCTATACTCATTGATTCCATTAGCCAATAGTAGTTTCCTAGTCTATATCCCCAAAATCTAGCGCATCTTTCTTTCTTCTGGTAATGAAAATGGAAATTCACGTTATGATGGATCATCTCACTTTTTCTTTACAGTTACTGGTTGGTGGATAGGGCGCTTATCCCTATCTTCCTTCCTGTAAAGAAAGATCATGCCCTTGAGCAAGACATTCCTACCGCTATAGAGTGAGCTTCCCTTCCAGCTCTTCTTGTTCGATACCGCTTCCCCTCCTTGTAAATATCCTCTCTTACCACTCTTATGGATCAATCGGTCGAGCTGTATCAGTCAACTGTCAGAAACTGGCCAATTGTTTTCAACTAGTATCAACCATGAATCTATTGTTTGCTTTGTTTACAGCTGGCCTTACATAAATAGAAGTTCGCTAGCTCAATCAGTGCGCTGGAGTTCCGTCCTTTAAGCCAGGGAAGCGCTCTTCGGGCGGATGTCCAATTTCTCTCGTAGACTTTTTGTAGAAATAAAGAATCAATCACAATCAACCAATCATCATGTAATAACTAATAGAGATGAGGTAGTTGAAGGTATTCCCTCGGTACAGCAAGGCTGGAACCCAGCCGATCAAGAAATGTGTGTCTCAAGCTGTATGCTTCACACATGCAAGTCGAACGTGATTTTCGGGGAAAATCTAAGCTTTATAAAGAAAGGTCGACCTTTCTTTGCTATCTAATCGAAAGGATAATTCGCGATAGACGACTGGGCGAGACATAAATGGGGGTCGTGGACAAATTGGGTTCGATTCCCATAGCCCCCATGTGGCGAAAAGCGGTTAGTTTGACTAACCTTTCATTGATTGGCCCGTTCTGCCGATCTTTCTTTCCTGGGTGGGACTAATTGATTACCTGTGCTTCCAACTTCCTAAGTGAGTTTTCTTCTCTCTCCTAGGATCAAGAGACCGGGTCACTCCTCTTGCCTAACCTCCTAAAGGCATAAATGCATAAATATAGGCATAAATAGAGGCATTCCTCTTCTACTCTTCTAGTGTATCCAACGTACTCATCCTAAGAAGAATAGTATATGTAGAAGAATAGGACTAGATCTTCCCCCTGGTTGAGGGGATTCTTCTCCTTCGTTGCCTCTTAGTTTGATTAAGGGTTCTTTATCTTTGCCTTTGGGCTAGTGTGAAATGAAATCCTGATGCCAGTTGATCCCAAATCATTCATCAACCTTCGTCCAGGCTCCTAACTCGAGTGATTCCTCTTCTATTAGCTAGTAAAAGATCAGGTGATGTGGCAGATAGACGTATAGGATGAGTACGCAAGTCTGGAATTCCTTCCTAATCATAGGCATCAGACGATCCGATCTAGACGTTATATCTCTTTCGTCTTCATCATCTGTATGGTCTGATATGTATGATGAAATGGAGTTCTGGAGCTTCTGCTATTAGCTATAGTATCATCCGGTGTATAGGAGCTTGGATTTTTCGTCCTTGATGCCCGATTTACTCTAAGTCGAGATAAGGGGTTTCACCCTAAGTTTTCTAAAAGTCAAGTATATGGAAGTACCCCAATAGGTCTAGCTCCCTAACTGACAAATTAGATTTTAGAGAATCCGTCCTATGGTTTTTCTCTCCGACCGCAAGGTTTAGCTATATCTACTTTCTTTTTTTTGGTTAACAAACAAGGGTGATCCCTTAAGACTATTAGAGTAGAGTACGCTCGATAAGGTAGGATGCTTCCCCTTCCCTCCTCTCTGGATCTCTCTCATTACTTCAATAACATCTTTGAAGAACCGGCTCTCTCTACCCTCTCTAAGGATTTGATTATATAAGTTAAAAAGTTGCTACCAATTCCGACCATCATTCTGAGACACGTCCCGTACCACCCACTGCGGACTTTCGTAGGGCATAGAGGACCACTATAGGTAAGGAACCACATCCACCAGGTCCATTATTCTCTTTATAAGAGAGCGTCTGATCTCATCATAGAGAAGAGTATCATCATCTTTTTTTACCATTATCACTAGTATTAGTACCACTGGAGCTCGCGACAGGGAGGGGGGAAGGTTTTCGCCTGGTTTTCAAATTTTTTGCTGTCAAATTCAAAATACAGAAAGACCTATAAGACAAAATTGAAATAAAGGGAGTTTTACATCTAGTATCATTTGAGTGAAGTGATTTGATTGTTATGAGGAATTCAAAGGAGAAATATAAATATTTGAGCTGATACTTATATATATTGGAAGAAAGAAAAACAAATAGGTTTTTTTGTCTAAAATAACATTCCAAGAGACTGACTCTCTTTCTATTTTCTTACAAAATCTCTTTAAAATTAGCAGAGTGACTACTGATTTCTGCTCATACTTTCTCTCTAAAAGATGCTTTTTCTTCTTTTGATTGACTCCCAAACGGGTCAAAGGAAGACAAGAAACTCCACGGACTTGCTTGATTTAGTGTGTCTTGCCTATTCTATTATGAATTGGTGGACTCGAAAGGTGTTCAAGACGCAAACTAAGAGAAAGTGGGCAAGATTCCAAGAAAATAACTTCTAGCACGACCTTGTTGGAGTTCAACCATCCAGGTTAGCCATCAAACTCAATCTCATGGAAGAAGTCAAACCCAGTGAAAATTACAGGATTCGAATCAGTTCACAAAGTTCATATTTAAAGCATTTTAGTGTGATAACAGTTCTTCTCATCATCATATGAAAACAAGAAATCAGAGAAAGATAGTTTAAAGAATAATCTGAAAACCAAGAAATCATATCATATAAAGAAGGGGTTTTGACCCAATCTGATCCTGCTAGTCTTGGATTCCTTTCCCAAGTGAGAACTGTGCCCCGCACTTCTCGCTCAATAAGAAAGATTCTTTCACATCCTTCATGCCCAATTTCTACGATTTTTGGGTCCTCAAAAACACCACTATTAATAGAGTACTGATCCAATTACAGTTAAAGAACGAACATAAACAGCAGATGCGCATGCTTGATGGAGGATACCTCTCATAGCATCTTGCTTTCCTGGATATCTCTTCCCATATTAATGATGATTGGAAGTCACTTTTGTTTCATTGAGTGGTGATAGGCTTTTGAAATGAGAAATCACCTGTTTCAGAGCTCGATGTGGAAATGGTTTCCAAATAATGTATCGCAAGCAGTCTGTCCTCATTAATTTTATTTAGGGACCTTGCCAAATATTTTACACCGAACCTTTTCTACCTCTTTCTATTTCCTGGCCCAAGATTTGACGATTGGTGGATTTACCAGACGTGACTTCTTGAATTATGTCACACAAGTTGATTTTTTAGAAGCAAACTTCGCTTCCCCTGCTCCATCTCTCCGAATCAGCTGAAAACTGGTTACTGCGGTCAACAACCAAATGATAATTTTTTATGTAATTCCCCAATTTCTTTCATTTAATTCTTTAAGATTCCGTAAGTGTTGATCAGTAGAAGGCACTTATGAGAAAGAACTCAAAGGTTGCCGGATCAACTGAAGAATTATCTTGCACAGCTTCTGTTCATGGAGCTGAAATGAACTCCCAATGGTGTTTGAATTAATATATATAAGTACCACCCCTAAAGAATGCAAGTTTTGAAGTCCACTTGTAACAATTCTTTTAAGATTCTTCTTTTTAATGAAAACACTGGAACTGCTATTATTACTATGAAGAGTACTGAACATAACACGAAACTGAGCTCTAACTCCTTTAATCTCAAGTGTGTGTTGTTCAATCAAGCTAAATGAATAGATTGGAAAAATGAATCCACATCATTGAGCGGGACTGAACCCAATCAATCTATCAACCTAGGGAGGACTGAATCACAGACAGGGATCACCCCTATGAGATTGATTACCAGAACACTTCTGGAATCAGAGAACATACATTCCCTAGCTATCTTTTTTTATCTCTTCACGCACATTCTATGATTCTGGTAACCAATCTCATAGGGTCTGTCACACGCGGGTGTTAGGGAGAACTCTGGACCTCAAACAAAGACTTTCGATCATTTTGATTCCGATGCTTCCAGCAAGCAGCTGACAATGTCTATCTAGATTATACAGACACCCTTACTTGGGGACCACTATAGGTAAAGAATCGTGATTCAGAACCCAACTCCCAGAGCTGCGAGACCTTTGCTCCATATCCGTTATCAGGTAGATAGAGACTAACTCATCCCATTCTAGGTGGCGATCAGGGGCTGGAGAAGCATAACTATGAACCTTCCAAGGCACAGCTATCAATCCCATTCCATCTCCCGGATGAGACGAAAGTAAGCCAATCAATCTAAAGCCTTCATCCCGAACCACTAAAATCATAAACTATTAGAATATTATAGGGTCCATCTCCAGATGACTCAAATCCCTTCGAGGCTAAAAAGCAGAACTATGAGACCTTTCGGTGCCACCAACCCAGTCGGCCTTCTAACAGCAAAAAGCCATCTCATGTGGAAACAATTGACCCAATAGTGGCTGGCACCGTCTGAGCTATCAACTAATCCATTATCTAGGATCGAATCAACCATATAAGCTTTCCTCTGCTAGTGAGCCCACTTTTCCATGTCCATATCTTCCGGAATCAACATTCCCAATGACTATATAGACAGAGTACCTATCCAAAGCTATCCTTTGAAATCTGGGAGACCCACTTGTTATAACGTATCTAATAGGCAGCCTGAACCCACGAATGTAGGTGCAGAACCATCAGCTTTCCTTCAACCTATACCCAAGAGGCCCGTAAATACCTGACCAATTGCTTCACTTCCAGTCCCAGGTCATCTCCTTTCTTCGGCAGCAACTACCTGACTAATGACTATATAGACAGAGTACCTGGCCTCCCTCCATCTCCATTTCAATATTTTGATTTCGAACCTAGTGGCTAAGAACCAGCGATCTTAGGTCAGGTATTCTGTCTATCACTATATATAAGAGTTCCATAGAGTAGAGTACTGGCTCTCCTTTGGACCCTGTGCCTTCATCCAATGCTGACTCAAACCGATAAGCTTCTGCTGAGCCCATTCAAAGCTTTCAAACCCTCTAGCCGAACCAGTGGGAGCTGACTCAACCAGCTCACCAGGATCGCCAGGCTACTACCTATATGATATTGACGTTGATTCTGAACCAAGATCAGAACAACCATATGAATCCGGAGCGGGAGATGAACGTACTCTCGATCCAATGTCTTTCTCTCCTCCCTCCAAGGCATCTACCTGGAACACCTGACCCAATAGAAACTCCTTCAAGGAAGGTCATTTTCTCCCATTCCAGAGATTGCATTGCATTGGGTTGGAACACTGGTACTTATATATATTGAGAGTTCCTTCAGGAATATTAGAGTAGAGTCAGGTACTCTGTCTATATAGTCACCCCAGGAGTAGGAGATGGGGATTCGAATGATGGACTTGGATATGGAGTAGAGAGACCAGAGTGTGGTTCTTCCCTTTTTGTCTTATTAGTGTACATAAGGAGAATCGCTTTGATGGGCTTGAGGCATAATGACTAGTTGCTCTGGAGGTTAAAGCATTGGATCAGAATCGGAAGAAAGTAATTGCTTCTAAGTAGAGGCATTAAATCAATTGGCCAAATATAGATCTTCGTATTCATCTAATAAGGCACAAGTGGGCTCTGAAGGCCCCAGGAGTGAAAATAGCGGATACTATCCATCCCTGCCACCAGTTCCTTATCCCTATTAGTGAGGAGTGAGATTTCTTTGAAGTATTGCATCCCACTAAAAAGCATTCTCTCTCTCGGATACTGAACCCTATTCGGTTTGGTTGAGAAAGCTACTACTTATATATCAAGGGTTTAGAACCTTATCCCTGTCAGTAACCGAAGCTAGGCAAGCTGATTACTACTGAATGTGAATGGCCGACTTGGTATTCGTATTCATAAAGTTAAGAGACCCTCAAAGGTAGGTGAGTTCTTTATCCATATCAATCTGGTACTAATAAGGATAAGGAACTGAACTTCAGTTTGTGGTTGTAGAGAACTAATAGAGTAGAGTACTGAAGCCTCAGGGAGAAAAAAAGGAGAAAGGAGAAGCGGCAGTGTCGGTCAAGCCGCAAGTCCTAATCATAGCACATAGGCGGTTAAGGTCAGCAGAAAGAATTTATCGATCGTTTCATATAGTAGAGTAGTTATACCCCTCGTTCCTAATACTTGATTGAGTCGGCTTGTCCCGTCCCGGGTGTCATATCCCAAAGGTGCGAATTCGAAAATGTCTTCTTAGTACTCTTCTAACAGTGTGACGCATGGGACTCTCAATAACGGGGAATCAAGACTCTGAGTGGTTCTCTATCTGTGCCCCTTTTTCCATATTTTCTTGAAGCACAAGCTTCAAGCCTGGGCCTTTTTCAGGCTAAAGACTGTTGGGAGAGTCCAGGGCGGTCCTACAACCTCTACTACCTATATTATATTGATTTTGGATTTGATATTTTTTGCTTTCGGGGTTCCTGACCCTTTTAGAAAGGGTCTGATATTTGAACTCGGCTACTGAACCCTATTCGGTTGAGAAAGGGTCAGATCTTTGAACTCGGCTACTGAACCCTATTCGGTTGAGAAAGGGTCATATCTTTGAACCTCACCCTATTCGGGTCAGATCTTTTAGAACTCGTCTACTGAACCCTATTCGGTTGATAAACTTATATATAAATAAGTAGAAGACTTATATATAACCTTATATATTAAGTATCATAACCTCAACCTAGTAGTAAGCTATTAAGCTATCCTAGAACGGAATATAGACATTCAAGAAGAGCTACCATGACGCAACTCGGCTCGGATAGGATGCAAGAAGTACAGATTCGATGTCCGATATAATATGAGACATGACCCTTTCCGACCATAGGACGAAGGTTCAGTCAGTGCCTCTTAAAAATTAGTATCAAAAAAAAGAAAAGCGTTAACTTAGAAAAGTCCAAATCAATGGTAGTCCCGCTGTGGCCTCCCAGTGCTAATCGCAAAAAAGGAAGATAACGAAAGTTAGATGAAAATGAGTTAGGTTACCGACATATAGAATAAGATAAAGAAGGTAGCGTCCTCACTCACTAAACATTGAAAGTTCTCACTTAGTATATTTAGATCCAGTTAGAGTGTTCAAGTGAGATAGATGGGATCGTCATAGATTTATATAAAAACTGGAAGCAGACAGAAAGAGAACAAGAAAAAAGTAGCAATTCTAACACCAACGTTAGATAGGAACCGAACTCTCTCACGACGTTCCTAAAAAGCCAGAGCAGATGCCAAAACAGGTACTCTGTCTATATAGTATTGAAAAAGTTTCCTGATAATGGAAAAGGTGGGTGGGGCAGGGACGACATGCAGCCTTGCCCGGGCGAGGAAAAGAGTGAGGCAATTCGGCGTTCGGTAGAACGAGCTTGGCCACGTCTTTTCCAAAAGCGATAGTACTCGCAATCACAATAGTAGGGTCAAAGAAGAGCAACAAGGTTCATTTCCCAATTAAGAAATAGATTTTCTATCCTGCGTGCCCCTAGATACAGGAAAATAGGTAGCTAGATATAATGGGTTCCCTTTCATCCTATCTTCTTCGGACCCTAAAGGTGAAAGAAAGAACTCACTAGCAACTAAGCTTACAATCCTTACCCTTTAGAAAGGGTCAGATATTTTAGAACCTTACCCTAAGGTGTCAGATCTTTTAGAACCTTAAAGATCTAAGAGTGAAGTTAAGGTCTTCAACTTAGAGAGACTAAGTTAAGGAAGTGAATCTAACTGAGTACCTTCAACTGCGTATCATGCATTCAACTGTAAGAGGGATGATACCTACTAAAGAACAAGGAAAGACACATACGGAATTCAATGCTTGTTGCAGGAAACAACAAGCCTTTTTCAATTCCTACGATAGCTACAGAACTAGAGAATTAATTACTACTATGAATACCGCTTACTCATACAAGGGAGGGATAGAAGGAGACAAGACAAGGCTTTCTAAAACCCCAAGGTAGGCTGGAGACAGGGTTAGCTTTATAACTCGCTTTATCACCTGGCTTACTTATTCTTGCTTTATCACCTTTCTAGCTTTATCCCAAGATGGATGCAACTTTTCTTAAGACTTGGCATTGGAAGTGGGATGAAATGGATCTCCTTCCCGATTTAGTTTCACTCTTATCTTGGTTACTAACCGGTGTGGGATCTGAAGCCAAGTCCTTTCCTGAGTAGGCTGCCTAATCATACCCAAACACCATCTTGAGCTACTGATCCGATAATATAAGTGATTTCCACATCCTACCCTTTTTACATTCGAAGTGTAATTAACTGGTGAAAATCTTCTCTTTGTTGACGCTATCACTTTTAGTGTGTTAAGGCTGGATTTATGGCTCTTTCACTCAAAGTGATATATAGTTTGAGTGAAGATTCAGGACTACATACAGGTATCTATCTCACTCTATAAAGTAAAATAATAGATGTGTCGAGCGCGGGCATGCTTCGTCCTTTTCCTTCGCCTGCCAAGAGTTGTTAGTGCGGCGAACGCCCCTAATTCCATTCCACCTGAGGGTTTGCAAGACATGGAGGGAAGTCTATTTTCTCCCCAAAAAATTACCTTCACTCAGAATGATTTTGACTTGACATTTTTTATCCCCATACTCGACCCCTGTATATAGAGGCCTTTGTATACCACTACTAAATAAAGAGGATCTTGATAGAAAGTGGTACATGATTTAATATTTGTACATTGAGTATAGCCAGGTTTGGATCCTTCTTGCTTTGCTTTGCTCCTCACTATAGCTATTTATGCATATGACGGGACCACTCGAACCGCACAAGGTATAGTTTTTTTATCTCCAAGTGGGACCCCTTTTTCGGTCGACTCTATTCCATGTATCAGATATCCTATAAACATATAAAATGTTGCTAGAATGACCTTGTATCCACGCCAACTTGGTTGTGGCATCCTCATATCGTATCAGTTTTAAGTTTCCCATGAATGGGTGATGTCTCTACCTTGATAGCAAACCATTCAAGTTCAGTCCCGTATTCTCGATCCTGTATTGATCTACAACCATACTTCTCTTTTTCATGATC
Source organism: Viscum album (assembly GCA_963277665.1). Classification (NCBI taxonomy): domain Eukaryota; kingdom Viridiplantae; phylum Streptophyta; class Magnoliopsida; order Santalales; family Viscaceae; genus Viscum; species Viscum album. The sequence continues at coordinate 508,569,121 of OY728133.1, forward strand.
TTTGGGGGCAGCCTCTCTTTCCATGGCAATTGCTAAGAGCGGTAATCACCACAAAGGAAACCTTTGCTACAGATGCCTAACTTATTCCATCTCATTCTCCTACTGTGGTTCTAGAGAGAATTCCTACTGTAAAAAATAGATCTTCTACTTCTTCCGGCCAACCAAATGATTCAAGATATGAGGAACTCGCTAATAACTTTGATTTCAACCCTTGATCAGGAACAAATGATTCAAGGCTGTACTTCCTTGGTCCCGATCGACCATTACCAGTAGCAGGAGATTACCTAAGTACATGACCAGAGTCATCTTCTTCCCATCCTAGTGGCTAGGCACCTGCCAAGCAATACCTTGTGCGTTCCCCATCCATTAGCAGTTGGAAGAGCAGAACTGGGACATCTAAGCCTGGAACCGCAAGTCTAGCCCTTAAGTCAGTCTATCTATTTCTAACTATCGATCTCACTCCAGCCGAGTCCAATCTGAAAAAATAAATTTCATATGGTGATGGATATTCATCTCAATCTCATGCCTCTCATAGCCATGAAATCCCATGCACCTAAACTCTCAGATCCAATTCATGTCATGTTGGCCCAGACAAGTGCTAGAAATCGGAAGGGGAGGCCATGGGAGCAAGTAAACCAATGGAGGCCCCAGATTTCTCTTTTTCCAAGCCCACCGGAATCCATATCAAAATGCTTTTTCTACTGGCTAGATAAGCTAATGAGAAGCCTCAATCAGGGTTCTGATAAAATTCATCCTCTGCTCGTCTCCCAACCAATACTGGATACAATGAGTTATTGCAATGTTGGGCCATCAATAAAGGAATTAGAGGAAGGTGGAGAAATTCAATACCATTCTCAATCTTCTGAAGTAGCAGCAACCATAATGAATGCACTCCAAGTCCTCCTTGAGTGGTACAGACTTTCTTAGTGGAGTCCACTTTCAGGGGCCTCTGCTTCTTAGTCGAAGGGCAGGACCAGGGGGCATCTCTTTAGTGTCAGAGGCAAACAAATGAAAAGCACTTTACCCAGTTGCAAGCCAAGAAATAGACAATCTATTAAATAGGATTCTCGGTCAGATCAGAAATAGGAATTGGAGACATTGAAAGAGATGAGATGATACACCTTGCTAGCTATCCTATTCACCTCCCCAAGGGGAACAGGATCATGCAATAAAAGATTACTACCAATTAAGATGGTACAGCCACTACGTCTATTGTAGTACTACTTTCGCTGCTCTTCTACTCCCTGGCACTCGTGTCGCCATACCCCCCATGGCATTTCCATGACCAACTAGAAATAACCATCAAAACCCATTCTGAATAGAACCAAACCAACCCTTTTTAAGGAACCTACAACTCTCTTCTCTGAGGATATCTCCCCTCTTCCACTCGGGAAAGCTGAAGTCCTTCCTTAAAATTCATGGGATGAGACTGCCCCACTCTTTTGATTGCTATCGGGCTTTGTTGCTTTCTTCTAGCTGTAAAGAGTTCTAGAAGAGACCTCCCTATCTGAAGAGAAGATATCCCTACTATCGCTTTGTTAATTGGAATTTTGTGCTTGTTATGTTCTCTCTTCGTCTTTGACTTCGTCCATCCTATTCATATATCATGGTCAGGGGATCAAGAATCCAGTACTAATGTTCAATCCTTGTCTCTTTCCATGTGTGCCAGCTTTCTTGAAGGGATAAGTGAGATCCTTCAAATCAACCTTCCTTCTATTTTTCATTTTCCTTTTCTCTCCATTCCGCTTCTCTTCCTCTGTTTGAGTGGCATTCTTCTCCTTGCGGAGCTTGCCGAGTAGTCCCCTATATGGAGAATTAGTCTATTAAATAAATCCTTCTCGGTTCTGGGTTTTATTCTATTAATAAAGGGATTCTTAGGTCCTATCGAACCTAGAAAGATGGACTTACCAGGTTCTTTCACTCCAAGACTAGTATATTTTCCGCCAACAACTTCTTCTTCTTAATCTAAAACGGATCCATCAACTCAAAAAGAGTTTCTATGGCCCTCATTCAAATCTTGTTGATTAGATCCTGGAGGCAAAAGAGTAGTCGTACAGTAGACGGTGTTTGATAGACCAATGTAGGATTAACAATTTACTTGTTTTAGAGTAGGCCAAAGCCTTTACTATATTCCTTCCTATTTCATATCATACTTGGGAACTACTATCTCTAAGTCTAGAATAGCGGATGTAAATGTACACTAATATTCACCATACGCTATAGAGGGATCCACTGACTGATGTGATCCATGGGTATGGAACACGAAGGAAGGGCATCAATCACTAGCTAACCTCACCATAGATTATTACCAAAGATAGAGTGTAAGGGCCTTTTCATAATCCCTATTCAAATTGCTTGACTGATTCATGAATAGGTGGGATTATTTATTTTTCTTTTGGATTTCTTCCTTCACTTATGAACTAGAACCATCCCACAGATCAGATTTAAAACCTTACTTGAGACCCTAACATCTCTTTATGCCTTATGAACATTGATTTTCTCTCGATTAGCTGAACTAGGGTAACTAAAAACTATCTAATAGGAAAAAGACCACTATTTTAACATCAATCTTGTGGACAAGTTGCTTCCCTTTCTGTGCTTTTACGCTAGCCTCTTCGATTACATTCCTTTCTTGGGTTCACTAGAAATGTCATCTCTCTCTTCCTATCTGATATCAGCCATCAAACCCTGTTGGATAGAAGCATACCTACTATAACCGGCTCATCTGTTTACCCGAGTTAGACCGCTAGCATATTACCTTACATCAAGAGTCCCTACCCCCATCTCTCTCCATCCCTTCACGAGCAATCGAATGAGTTTTGGGAAATGTGAATGAAAAGAAGAGGTGTCTCATTCACTTGTTCGGAAAGTCCTATCTTTCCAGCGCTCTCCTATAGCCTTATCTTTCACCTAGGTGGATAGGAGTCTTATTCACAGCCTTTTATCTGATACAATATGCACCTTACCTGAAGACCCTGGCGAACTATTCATGTTAGATTCACTGGCTGGATTCAGGAAGCGTGAAAGCGGTCAGATGGAATTTGTTCTGACTTTCGAACGGAGAAGCACCAACTCCAACTATTCATGCCATCTTCATTGGGATGACAAGAAAAGGAAGATTCCAAGTCATATCCCCCCTTCCCTCATCCAGTCCATGGTCTAGTCTTTCTTTTGAAACTCTTGCCAGAGCCTTTTCTCCTCATAAGCATCAGTCCATGAACTAAAGGCGGTGTGTTAACCCGGAATATTCTTTATATGTCACTTCCCTCTCTGCGGGGTGCCTTGGTCAATAAGAAATTCCCGCTCTTTCATCTCCTTATTTGAATCATATTTGTTTCATTAATTGAATTGAGCACAAGGGCCTGGAAGAATGCATTCCCCTAAACGAGTTTGTCTTCATTGAAACTGGAGAAGGCACATCAACCAGAGTCAGAGCAGAGGAGAAGGCTAGGAAAAGACCCGCATCGAGATTCCCCTAGGGCTTAGAGAGAGTTTTCTCTAGGTATTCTCTACCTACCCACCTGTGTCTCTATCTCCGGCCAAGGCCAACCGAACTTTTCATCTTTCTTTCCATCCCCACATCCCGACCAGCAACTACAAATGAACACCCGCATACATAACCTTTCTTCGTTATGTAGAAATGGATTACGAGTTGAAACTTTGCTTTCCCACGAACAGTACTGGTTCATCAGCAACTTAGATAGACGAATTTTTTCTTATCCTGCGTCTTCCCACTAATCCATAGAAGAGTCCTGCTTGGAGTGAGAACTTCTTGACGGGTGCACAACTTACTATTCATATTACATAGATCCTAGCCTTGAACACTGATCCCTACTGCTTGAAGTTCGGTCCCTACTGCCGAGATACAAAAACTCATTGATGCACTTCCTGCCTATGGAACTACGGGAATTTAAGATTGACTCCTCCCTCCTAGACTGCTGAACTTGATTATATTCAATAGCTACTCCCTTCCCTATCATCAATAAAGTCTTAAAGACTTTCAGCACAACGCAGGAATATGAATACTTATACCTAGACCACGTTCAACCGATTACTTTACTTGATTCCTTATTGGTAGAGGTGTTTACTCTGTGTACATAATGACATTATACCTTAGTTTCTTAGACTATGGCTTCTCCTTGATTCGGATGGAGCCTTAAATCCTGGTGAGCAGAAGAAGGATTCTATCACCACCCAACACTCAAAACCAGTACATCAAACTACCCACAGCTAACAACAACCCCGTTCAAAAAGACCTTTGAACTTACAACAAATTCAATTCTTTCTTTTCTTTGCCTCTTCCCATCCGAGGGACAAGTGAAGTGAGAATTACTTGAAATAGATCGAGTGTGCCTCAGTCAAAACATGAGGGGGATGATTGGATAAGAATATCGACCCAACTTTCTTACCAAGTGAAAGTTCTTGTCAGAGCCCTCCTCAATAAAAAAAAATAGATACCCTTTAGCATATTCTTCTAGATTTGTTAGAGTGATTGGCTCCGTTTACAGATCCCCGAGTTTCAATATAGTAGGCGAGAACAATGGGAATAAATCAACCCACTATTATAAGAGTATCTATATGGCAGTCCATCTATTTGACTCAGAAACTGCTAGAAAACTTCTCAGCATAGCCAAGGGAGTCTCTTTCCGGAAGAGATTTTCAATCATTCATATTCGTGGAAACCCCCTTTCAAAGGGAAAAAGGTCTTACGTTAATATTCCCATAAATCGATGAACATTTCCGGATATCTATGGCATACGTTATTCTCAGATCTCAGAGATAGATAGAGTCAGTCTTGTTACCATCACTGGATCAGTTCGGGCTGGCGAACAACGCCCTCAGAGAAAGAATCTTACTGGATATTACAGAAGAACTAAAGCTCTGATCGCGGATCAAGATGCAAAAAGAGAATGAAAAAGTCGAAGAAGCGGTCAACCAAGCATATACCCCTTTGATCCAGAAAAAGTGGATAGGACTAAGGAATAATAGTAAATCTCAAAGATGAAACTCCTTATTGTCTTATCCCTGATGGGGATAAGGGCCCGGTCTCTACTGATCCTCTAGAATAATCAACTTTTGTGATAGAACCTGGTCGAAAAAACAGCAGGCTAAAATGCCAAAAGGAAAAGGGAATAATAGAAAGGCTTTCTTAGGCGCACTTCCCTTATGTCACATTCATAGGTTTTGTGCCAGGATCTCCACTAGGGATTGCGTTCCTTGGGTTGATTCTTCTCAACAAATAATGTTCATCGAATACTTACTTATCTTCATTAGTTTTTCATGTCATCCTTTCTAGCTGTACAACCTTGTTCAGTTAATAGAAAGCGAAGGGGATACAAACTTGTAAACATCCAATGACAGAATCTGACACATCCATTTAGTTTGACCAGTATCATTCCCATCTCTACCTGATTTATCATTTGTCAGCCTTCTTGGATCATAAACGGAGCCAAGAGGTGAAGGCTATTCAATGAATAGGTTATTCACCTTATTTTGGCTTAAAGTTACTGAAGAGAAGAATAAGATAGGTTAAGGAATGGCCTATTCACTCCAAGAATAAAAGGTAAGAGATACTTATTACTACTCCTACGATGGAGTTAATAAGAAGTTATTATTAAACTAAACCTCTTCTCCGGGCATAAGAAAGAAAAGAAAGAAATATTACTTGGCCAACAGAATCCTAATATTTGTTTTTCTTCCTCTTATGCATGTTTTTATCTTATTATTCAATTGAATATGATAGCCTTAGCTCTTTCTCACCGCTTTATCCTGTCGCCTTTGCTGTCTAGATGCGGAAGGTTCACGCGTGGCCCTTGACTCTTACTTTTCTTTGAGTTAGACCATAGTCCTTAGGGCAGGCTTTATTCAAGTCGGTGAAGTCCACACATTTCGTTCTACGTCCGCTAACCAACTGGGAGAATTATCTAATGTACTTTGCTTCTAAAATCCTGTCAACTTATCTCCATAGAATCTATACAGACCTCATTGGATGCTCACATAGACCATTCCATCCTCATAGTCAAGGAAATGTAGCCTTCTTGATAGATTCCGACCGACATCTTAGATAGAAAAGACTTTAACTATGCTTCTCAGACGACGGGAGTGCCACTGGGAAGCCCTCTCTCACCAATGCTCATGAACATCTATTCCATTCCATGATCAAGTCCTTTCTTGAGATGGAGGAAGGGGTTCGGTATGCTCGATATGCCGATTACTTTCTCATCGTAAAACTAACTAAGGCCCACTCCGACCAAGTCACCGAGCACTTTATGTCCCTCTGGCCTTCACTTTATGCTCATTCGGGGGATTTTAAAGCATCTGATTCTATGGTCAAACATTTCACTTATTATGAACTTTCCCTTTGGGCGACTAGATAACTTCGCCGATGTATTGAATACGCTCCATTCTCGATCGGGTAAGAAAACACTTTTGCTAAAGGACAAGCCCTTATGGTAAATTATCCAGCCCACTCTTCGTATTCATGATTTGAAGGCTGGCGAATGACCTAAGGATAAAGACACGTGACAACATTGGTCCCAAGACCTCCAAGGATGCTTGGCATAAGGGCCGGCTCAACGATATCCTTCCATGGTCCGGTGTAAAGGACATAGAACATCGAGAGAGGGGAATCTCGGTCATCATAAGGTACACACCATTTTCCCATGTTTCCCATGTCCTTTTTGTTTCCATAATGGTCCAAGAAAGACATATGAAAGAAAGAGTCAAAGACAGATCCCAAGATTCAAAGACTCAAAGGACCTTGAGACTCTCTTAGTAGAGAGTTGAAGAGAGTCGTAGAGTCGATCGTTGGCCTTGGCTAAAAGAGACCTTGTCAAGGTCGTTGACTCTTGCTTCGGGGAAGGCTTTCGAGGCGGCGCATACTTTCAGTACTCATATGACATAGTAGTAGTTCTGTCTTATGGGTGGATTATTGAAGAGCCTGTGGTAAATGGCTTACCCTTCGATAAGAGAGGTTTCTTCTAGGGGACACATGCATACATAGGATGGCATTTTCTGGTAGCAACGTGGATCGGAACTCTCATGCCCATTCCTTCCAGCAAAGGATAGTCGAACGTCTGGGGGAAAGATGTCCGACAAAGGCGGGTGCTATAGCTAATCTCTATCCTGCATGGCAGATTCCTAAACATCGGATGGCTTACTGCTGTCCAATGAAAATGAAGGTATTCCTTCTGTGCTTAAATCAAACCCTACTATGAGACTTCCTACTCGCTCCTTCTGAGGAAGCCTAAAGTATAGTAGTTCTTGTGCGCACCCAAGAAAGTCTTTTGAACCTTCCCACAGATGCAATTCACAGTCTGGTACCCACCTATTGTACGTATTGGCCCTTAGAGATGCCTCACTGATGCTGAGTGATATCTAAAAATGTATTCACTTGTACATGAAGGGTCTCACGCCATAGTATGACCTTTTTACAACATGAGGAGCGAAAGCAGTTTTATGACTGCCCCATGTCATATTTTTGTACCAATGGCCTCTGGTCCCACCTCTCTTCCCCATAGATTCTTAGGCACTTCTTCCCTGGGCAGAATTATTAGTTATTTCCTCTGATTCATAGTTAACCCTTTGGCTTTTTGTGTAGATTGATCGGGAAATGGCCTCCACAACCTTTGGATGCTTCCCCGGCCCTAGCTTGCCACTACTCCTGGAATATGGTTATGTAACATCTAGAGATGGAAGACTTATTTTAGAGTCTCTTCCCCCACTCGATCTATAAGGCTGTAGCTATCTAATCCAAGCATGGCTCTTTCACTGGTCCTAAGAAGCAGGGTAGAGCCAAGGGCATCTAAAGAAGGGGCTTTGGAATCGAACTCTCACTCCCATCTTTCGAACATTTTCCGAATCTACTACAAGATAATACCTGATTCATGGGGTATTACTTTCTAAATAAAGGTTATTCGGAGCGGGAAAGGCATGGTATTTATCCAATCAAGATGTTTGTAAGTCAAGGTGGAATCCAGTAAAGTCAATCTATACTTCCTAAGCTATTCATTCAAGTAAGGAATCAGACTCAGCTTGGTGAGTTCGTTTGCTCTCTTCTTTTATAGGTTTTAGAACGGATTCTCCTTTATTAGCTAGTCGAATATAGTTCACCTGGAACTTGCATCCTATGAAGTCTTAAATGAAGTAAGCCAAGCATTGAATGACTTGAGAAGCATGCCTAGCGCTTTCTAAAAGAGTTTTCTTAGATACCAAATAAACTGTCTTAGACTTGACTACAAAGATCGAACTCTCTGGATTGGCATTTGGATTTGATTTGGATTATTGTGGGTTCCATTCAAGATAGTGGAAATAAAGCCCAGAAGAGGGAGGGGAAGCCATTCAGTCAGTAGGGTTTGACATTCAACATTAAATAAGCTCGTTGTGGCGAATCTTCTCTTAGTTTAAAGAATAGGTTGGAACTCTTGCTGCATGGTACGACATTCTGGTCAGAGAATAAGAGTATGAAGAAGAGTTTCTAGACACTTTCCAAAGGATCTCCTTCTCAGGATGGAAAGAAGTACGCAATAATGTCAACTGTCCTTTCAAGGGAAGTCGAAAGCACTAACCTTGGTCCAATTCACTCATTGGAGGACTGATTTGGAAGAGAGGTTTTTCTATTATAAGGAAGAGTTTCTTCTTGGACTTGAAGTAATGCCCTCTCACCTTTGGTCCTCTTTGGCTGTGTCCAAGTGAAGTGAAAATCAGGAATGAAGAAGATAGGTCTCAGTCTAAGGTATGAAGCGATGGGATGATATGGAAGAAGTTTCAGTGATCCCAGTAGGGTCAATATCATAGCGGAAGTCTACTAGACTATATATATAGAATAGCGAGCAGCTTGAAAACGACTTTCTAAAGGTGCGGAGTGAAAGTAAAGAAGGGGTGTAGCGGGTTGAAGAAGAAAGCATAGAATAAATTGAAAGGGCCAAATATTTATGTAGAAAGGTAGTCTTGACTGAGGAGGAGAAGAAATATTATGATTCTATTGGTGTAAAGTGAGCTCTAACAATTGATGCGGCTAAAGGAGCCTGCTTTGGTGGCCCTACGAGGAAGTGTTTCCCATTAAAGTAAGATTCAAGATTCCGGCAACCGCTTATCCCAAGGTAGGTGGGAAAATCATTCCGGATGGAACTAAATATTGAACATTTTTAGGGATGTAGATTCAGAAAAAGATTACTCTTCTTCAGGTGTAGATGAGGCTTATGGGGAAGAGGAGGCAAGGGCTGACGCTTAAGCATCGACTAGTGGAACTACTCCTATCCTTCTTTCGTATCCGAGGTGGGCTCTTTACACATATGATATGGAGGTCTAGTACGGTGAAAAAGTAAGGTATAGACTCTTTTGATATGGGGGTAGGGTCTCTCTGATTAGGCGAACCAGCCCAACTAGGCCAAAATACAACCGTCCACTCCTTTTCACGGCTTTAGAAAAGGGTACAAAATGTCGGTTTTTAAGGGCAGAGGGTTTAGAACTTGAAGATGAAGCTGCTGGTGAGGCTTGAGTTTCCATTGAAAATCCAACATCATATGAATAATCAAGTGAGGTATAAAACCTAGTGAAAGTAATTCATTTCCAAAGAACAAATAAGGTTGGAAACTTCGTACTTATACTTAGCCCAGAACTCCTCAGAACACCAAGCAGCAGAAGCAGCAAAGCTTCGTAGACAAGGTGGCTCGCTAAGTGCTTACGAACGAAAAAGTTTTTGTTGATTAGGTATGAGATACCTAATCCACTAGAGGGACTATGAAAGGTATTTCTAGTTGATCACTAACCTTGGCATTCCCCTTTCTTTCTCATTTATATTATTCACGTATTTTGCAGCACTGGACCATGGACTCTTACTTGACCTAATTAGGCCCTTCTTCAAGAGATCACCCACTTATTCTTGATTCAACCTGAACTACGTGAGAGCTCAAATCTAGTCGAATCCTTACTTTTTGTTATCATGCTCCTAAGACATGGCCACTAGGATCAGAAGTAATGGATACTGACTTTGGACCACTTTCATCCACATTTCTTTTTTTTCTTCTCTTATGCTAGGTCTAGGGTTTTATCTGACCTCTTTCACCTGGATCGATCCCCTTTACTTTAGCCAAGGAAAGCGGTCCAATACCAGCTTCTTCTATAGAACCGTAGTCGTCAACAAGAATAGAAGATACGATCACTCTACCATCAATAGTAAATCAATACGCATATGAGAAGTTAAGTCTCATCCCGTGCTTTCAGGCGATAAATCTTGGCTTGGTTTTTCCACTCTATTAAGATGAAAGGTTCCCATCTAAAAATGAATTAATTTAAGAGGAACTACCCCCTTTTCCTACTTTGATTAGGACTTTGCCCCGGGAAGAGCTCATCGGGGAAGAACTAAAAAAAGAAAGCAAAAAAGTTAAAGTCGGTCAAATTTGCTAGCCTTTGGTCTTAAAGAATCGCTCTTTGCTAATAGACCGGACTGGCTTAGAATCAATGTTTTGACCACTAATGTAGAATATAAGAATGTATTTTTGCCTTTTCTGGGTCCAACAGAGTCATTCTTACTAACTTAGCTAATTTAATTCTTTCTAATGGGATTCCCTTTTATAATGATAATGAAATGTCTGCCTTTCTACAAAGATCCCAATCCCAAGAAAGAAAGTAGGAATATTGTCTTGGTCTATCAATTCATGGAGCACAAACAAGATCTATAAGAAAATATATGAATTCAAGGGAGATGAGACCAATGAGTTGCTTTAAAGCCCCAAATTCTTAGTCATTCGCTCCCAAAATAGGGTACTTCCCCGCCCCTCCTTCCCCATTATTACTTCTTCGATGACTTCTTCTTCTGTGCGGTCTGCCCCCATCTTCTTAAGGAGGTCTTTCTCCATTGGTTTATTGCAGAGATAGTTTATGCAATTATGACTTATTCAAGAGGTACACCTTCCCTACTGGAGCGCTAACTCCCATTTTTTTGTAGAGAATCCTTGTGAACAAGCAAGGGGTAAGCTAGCTCTTCTCGGCTTACCCCTTGCCTTTTCAACTCTTTTAAGGTGATCCTGGGAGGTTGATAAATAACTCTTCTTTCATTATTTAAGGAGTTACTCACATGATTCAAAGGGGAATCACATAAGCTAGAAAGAATCTTCCTAATTCTCCCATGTCCGAATCTGTACTTCCCTAGCTACTGCAGTAGCGAGCAAGTATCGAAGGCTCTCATTTACCAGTTATCTCAATAGATGAGAAGACCCACATTCCCGCTTCTTCTCCCCCCTCATCCTAAGCTAAGACAATGGAGCCTCGCCCTCTTGACTTGATAGATAAATAATACTACAACCAATAGTGGATTTCCTTTTGCTTAAATAAGCAAGATGAGGTAGATCCTCAAATAGAGCCCCCCCATGTCCGTCGGGGTGGCGACAGCCCATGGCAAGTATACCAAGACATAATGAGAGAAAGATCTCTCTCCCTAACTTTATTGATGGGACATTTTGATCCCCTTTGACTATCACCCCCATTAGTCATGAAGGCCTAATGAAGTTGAAACTTGTTATTTTTCACGTAGAACATCGCGCCACCAAACAAACATGGTATATAAGATAAATAGTAGGACCAAACTGAGAGTTAGCAGCATAAACAAAGATGGATTTGTGAATGAGAAATAAAAGTCCCCTATATGAATAGGAAATAATGGGAGAATGTCAAATTGCTCAAGGGGGCAGGGATCATCTTGGGGATGGGGGTAACATCAGGTGGTTGGATGGAAGGAGATGTACCATGGGTGGAGGAGCTTACTCTTTCCGAATCAGCAAGAGGAGGATGAGGATGCAATGTACTCACCTTTCTCCCCCTCCAAGTAGACTCGAATTCCATTGGACAACCAAGCGATTTGTTATGTTCAATAATAACATCACGCATAGCCATGTTTTTCTTCCAGGGCTCCACTAGATACTTATCAAGTCGCTAAAAAAGAAAAGGATAAAGATAATAAAAAAACAAAAATATTATTTTCACATTGTTCAATCGTTGACGTTTCTGCTTCTCCAAAGATCTCAATTGTGATCCACCACTCCTTCCCCCCTTCCATATGCCTGAACCCCCAAGAAACACCGCCAGGATGTGTAATAGTGTACCGAGCTTTTATATGTGTGATTAAGGGCCATCAATCATAGAGTTCAGAGTGGATATGTTGGCCATTCCCAAGACCCTACTAGTCCATTCCCTGTGCGCTACCCCTACTCTGAGCTCGCTTTCCACCCTCCCCTTGAATCACAGTACATTGTCTTAAAGGTCTCACTCAGATGATGCAGTCGTCAATGCCATATAACCGCATCAGAACAGTGCATTCGAACCCCATGCTCTGCACTCAACCCATTGTCATCTCTGTATCATAGATATCATGCCCAACACATCCCACTACTTGTTAATATGGTACGTGATGCCAAGAAAACCTAGGCTGGACCACTGGAAGGATGTTGATAGTTGAGACTATTAGAGTAGAATACTGATGTCGTGACTAGCTAGATACTATTAAAAGAGTAATGATGTACTTAATGGAGGAAAACCATCCCCCGTTGTTAAATAACATTAAAGAATCTATACTTGGAAACTCATATCCATGATCATACTACCATCATGAACAACCTCCCATTCAATCACAATGATTTGACAATTCCCCCACTCAATGACTCCACTATCTATATTATACCGAGCCACCAACAATATACATTGATCTGCGTATCACCATAGGGAGGCTTGGGCAGTTGAATGGAACTATTAGAGTAGAGTATTGACTATTAGAGTAGAGTACTGATCAGAATCGATGGATATTTGGAGCATCATTCAAGTAGATATAGATTAAGATAGTGAAAACATGAGCTTGTAAGATCGCTACCCCGAGTTCCAACCCAGTTAATGCTAGCACCACCTACAGAGTTCCCGGATCACCAATCAAATAGCATCGATCTTGCAGTAGGAGCATCGTCCATCAGAGACCACTCAAGATCTTGACTGAACTATGCCCGAACATCAGATTGGAAAATAAGCGGATGCCCGAGATCAATGTGTGAAAACAATGAGTGATGAGATCGAGTAGTACGAGTACCGGTGCTAACATCAAGGGAACACCTTCGGGTAAGTAGACGCTTAGAAAATGCCGCCCATATCTCTCAACTCCCAATAGCATGACGCCAATGAACATAAAAAATGACAGCGACCACATACAGAGCAGGTGACTAGTGATAGTGAAGCTAAACAGAACCAGACCTAGGGAATTACGAAATAACGAGAAAGTAAAAGTGACCGAGATGCGAGGGAAAAAACGTTGTTTCACATTGACGCTCCTACCTCCTATATTATCATTGACTGGCACAGGTACGAAATCATAAACCAGATCTGAAAATGATTGCACCACATTAGGTACTGAGGTTCCCCCCTTTCAAGTGACTAAGGAAAGAACCAGTACGACTTCCGAAAGAAATAGCAGCAAAAACAGGGTTGGATTTGTGAATGAGAGATACACATTTCCGAAACTCAAATGAATTGACAGGTGGATGGCAAATTTCTCCAATGGGCTGAGAATGATCCCCGCTCGAACAATAGCATCCTGAAAGGCTTCACCTCAGACTCCGCTATCGTTGATGTTCAAATCATCAATCAGGTGCTCAAGAAAAGGGATATCGTGGCTTTCTCCATGGTCCGCTTCCAGAACATCTTGGGAACTCTTGTTAGCCATCAAATCTCCCAATTTGTCGTGTATATCAGAAGGAAGCTCCACGATCCGTTCACTGGATGGGTGAAGGCTAGCGGGATGATCCTCAACAATACCAACAGAAATTGAAGATGATCATTGTGAATCATCATAGTAGATGCATCCATCTCATGACTCGTCGTACTACTAGTTGAGTTCCGAATGGGTTCATCACAGTAGAAGCAGTATCATTGGTTCAGACTTTGTTCATCAAACGTTGAAAGTTTTGAACCATTTTGATTCTTTATGGATTGATCCAAAACCTTGACGACTATCAGCAGATGAACATCCACGGGTGTCAATACGGCGAGTGAACGAGGCAACCTTTCATTCGGGCTCCAGAGCACAAGGGGTGGAAGCGACCTGAAGGCCATGCACCGATAGTATACATGTGAACCAATGTTAGATGGTTGTGCGGGTACGATATGCCCATCATTGCACCTGTGGCTCTCTCACTCCCAGCAACACTTGGTATCATCTCTATCACTATATATAAGAGTACTAACCTTCTGACTCATTCCCGGAGGTTCCCGCTTCGATCCCAGTACTATTCTACAGTACTCTTATATATAGTGATAGAGATGATACCAAGGCGGAGGTCTGCCCGAGTGCAAGAGTATCATCGATAAGCTAGAAACCATAAAGATATGATACCAAGACGATTTCGGAGTAGAGTAGTAGGTAGTTCACACTCGTACATGATGAGCCAGTGTTATCGCCTGATTCGTACGTACTTGCCGCTATGTTCTACACCACATACACAAGTACCCGTATCATGGTAGGTGCAGTAGATAGCCCCGCGCTAGTCCATCCATTTCATTCCATCCCTCCACCCATGACGCAACCAGTATACAATAGTCGAATAACCAAACCCTTTCGGTCGGTCTCATCGTTCCGCCTCCTGAACCCCACGAGTTTGAGTCAAGTTGTCCGGTTCCGATCCCATGAGTACCTAAAAACACCACCCATTAATGCTGATCTTCTCATCCCACATGTTCCACCCACCATGACAATCTCAGATATGGCTATGTGGTGAGACCGACAACTCCCAACCTCACCAAAGGTCATGGAGCTCTGGTTTCGAGGTGCTTTCGCAGAGTCGAACTGGGATGATGACCTCTCGGTTCCTTCCCCTCAGTACTCTAATCTAATAGTCATCATAGTCTATATTCCCACCCAACCACCTCCGCTCCTCACCCCATTCCCAACACGCTGAACCGCACTCAAGTAATCTTCTAATAGTGTCAAGTACTCTAATATATGGTACTCTTATATATAGTTATAGAAGATTACCTGACCTGCTAGTACTCATCGAGATGCCCGACACCGTGTACCCCCATGGCCATTCGTTCCGAGTTCCCGGACCACACCTTCCCGCGCTGCATACGGTACCACCTATGGCTGGACCACTTGCTTGCACCCCACTATCAATATAATATAGGTAGTAGCGTATCACCCCCCCTCTCCGTTTCCCATCAATCGATTCATCTACTACCACCTCAGGTTGGGGAAGGACCCAAGCCTTAACCTAAGAGGTGTAAGATCTTTTAGAACCTATACTACCTATATTATACTGAGTCTATTAGAGTAGAGTACTGAACTATATAGGGCAGAGTAATGATTGGTCACACTCGTCGCTCGACTCGCACTCGTAGGCATACCCTTGGATAGATCCTAGCTATAACAATATATATCAGTACCCGTGACTATAGAAATATATATCAGTACCGTGGTAGGGGGTTGACTACATTCCCGGGTCTCCATCGCCAGCGTAGCCCCCTCTACCGGTTCTGACAGACCTCAGTTGGTACCTCTTTTTTGATGCCTATGGTCGTTTCATCGGTTTCCATTGTACATTGTGGTGTAGTGGTGTCATAGGATCCAAACACCATCCATTCGGTATAATATAGCCAGATAATCTTCTATATAGTTTATAGGCACCACTATAGGTACCACTATAGTGGGCCGATTGACAATATATAACAGTACCAGGTTTGCGAAACGCCAACAAAAGCGAATTGGTCAACTTTTAGAGTAGAGTACAATGCCATTCCAGTACCGCTAGTCCTATGATTTGATGACCCCCATTCAGTACTCTACTATAATAGTTCTCCATTTCAACTCAACTCCCACCACCTACCTTGCTCAAGCCCCGGGCCTACCCACCTCTACTCACCCAAGGCCCAAGGACACCATCGTCGTAGCGCAGTGGCTGACCTGCCGTTCCATTGACACCATATACCGACTCACGCATTCTCCCATGGTCTCCCGAGTCCATGACTCCATCTCAGTGCATCGCCCATTTGGCCCCCCGTGTTGCCCCCTTACCATAGGCCAGTGGTTACCGTTCCCATTTCATAGTATACCTGGATGTCCCGAGCCAATCAACTAGTGTCCCCCACCCTCGACTCACCGGACACCCCCATCTCCATTCCAATATGCACCCACGTGCTGTAGGAATTGAACCTACGACCTTCGGGTTTTGGAGACCCATGTTCTACCGATACTGAACTAAGAGCGCTAGCGAGAAACCTCGTCGACACTGGCTGCCAGGTTTTTTCTCAGTGCACCAGCGTCCACAATGCCCAAAAGGAGTCAATCGATGGTATACCTATATTATACCTTCTACTACCTATATTATATTGTGGTGCTTGAACTGACCCAATCTTGGTGGTCCTTGAACCAAATCGTCCGATAACCCCCAGGACTTTATTGGTATTTAGAATATAAAGTCCACATGGTAGTTATTCCACCTTTCACCCCCACACACACCATTCGACCCTATGATGGGAACTCTATTTGAATATTGGTAGTTATTTATCCTTATCAGTGTATAATATAGGTAGTAGATGTGGTATTGGCGTCACAAGGCCATTGGGGGGGTACCATATTCAAGGACATGGAATTGAGGTTTGTGACACTATTAGAAGAGTACTGATCAACCACCAGGCCAAAAGTACTCTTATAATAGTGTCCCCAACACCACATATACGAGTTGGTGTGAGATGCCAGCACTGTGGCCATCCGTTCCCAACCTAGGTGTGCCCAACTACCCATGGGTGGATTGGCGTGGTGGTGGATGAGATGGAATTGGTTTCAAGGAGGTGGTCATTTGGGACCGGTTTCATTACCGATACGCCATTGGAATAGAATCTTAGAAACCCATAGCAACCGCAGAAGGAGGATTGTTCAACCTTCTATGACAATAAAAGAAACGCCAAGAAAACCTTGTATCCCCTTGTGATGGTGTCGATGCCAGTTCCTAAGTAGGGTTCCCCACCACCGCTGACATTGGAGTAGTTGTATGGTCGTTCTTCCAAATCGCATAGTCGACATTGCGTGTTCCCCAAGAACTCCCTCTTATAATCTGCTATCGCAGAGGGGGATTAAGCGCACAATGAAAGAGGTGGAGAGTCACACTTTTGAGTAATGCCCCAAACCCCTGCCGGTGCGTTGCCCCTAGTATTGAAAGAGAGAGATGCGTAGACTCTGGTCTTTCCCCGCTAACTGGCGTATAATAAGAAAAAAGAATCGACCTAAAGCCAGGCCTTATGCCAGGAGCTGAAACCTACTTTGAACCAACATCCCTAAATAACTTTTCTCTTCGAACTCAACCTTGAATGTGAACCGGGGTGAAACCCAATACTCTTACCTTTGCTGAAATCTCAGTCTCATTCAAATAAAGACTATGATAACTTTTCAAAAAAAGTTCCTAACCTCTTCACACTATAAAAGACAGAACTATCGATAGGTACTCTTCTATATAGTCATAAAACACTGTCAACAGAGAAAGACCCTTGATTCGATTCAATAGACTGGCTAGGAACTCCTATGCTTTCTGAGACAAGGGTAATCCATTCAATCAAAGAGAGAGGACCAGAACCCTTGGCTTCAACCCTCATTGGATCGGAAACACTCACTTTACTGACGTTGAATCAGGAACTCTCTCAAACACACCATAAAGCATGGATCGGAAAGCACCTCGAGTCTCGGTAAGCTCAGTACTCGCAAAAGGTTGAATTTATCTCTTTACTGTAGATCGACGAACAAACTTTACAAAAGTCTTTGAAATCTCTATCGTCTAGCAGTGCCCACATCGAGGTTTCAAAAGGTCACTATGCAAGTCAGCCACCGCCCAATCGGTATAATATAGGTAGTAGATGTGGGCCGGTCAATGGTTGGTATAACGCAATGATGGCATGACTTTGGCCAGGTTTCCAAGACACCAAACTCACCTTAGGGACCCTTCCGAAACTCTTGATTTTATCAAGACATTGAAATCACTTCAATTCATTTGTTAGGGGTGAATCTACTATTTCTACAGCTACTCCGGCTTCTCCAGTTGAATCTATAGCTCTGGGTGAACCTAAAGCTTCTATGGAAGTTGAACCAGGTCAAGCACAGGTACTCTGTCTATATAGTAGTGAATCAAGATTTGTTTCGAAATCAATCTTTTATTTGTGTTCAGTCAATATATATCAGTACTAGTAATCAGTTGAGTGAGCCGCAGGAGGAAAACCAGAAGCTGAAACAATATAATCGGGAGAAGGATCAATCATTGTGGCTACAAGCATTCCTTCTTAATCTAGTGGTTGTTTCTCTTCCACTCTTTCCTTTGGAACCAGAAATTTGCATTCATTGAAAGAGTCCTCCTCTGCCGGCTAACAAGACAAGAACCCTCTTTGCGTTTTTTTTCTGGTTCGTTACTCTCATACCTAGTTATTCCTTCCTTAAAAAGAGGCTGCAATAGACTCACTCATTCGACCCTTCCCCCGCCATAATAGCACCACCTAGCTTCGAATCAGGATAGTAGTAGAAAATATATGTATATAGTGATCGTTATAGGCCATGAGAGAGTTCACCTAGCCTAGATCCATAATCTTCGTTGTCTCTGAAAAAGGTTCTAACAGAATTCTATTAATAGACCACTATTAATAGATACTGTAATAAAGAAAGGTGCTACTTATATATTATACCAAGGGTTTAGAACTCAGCTACTAAACCCTATTCAGTTTCTAAAGGGATGTTACTTATATATAAGGGTTTAGAACTCAGCTACTGAACCCTATTCAGTTACTTTATACTTTCATCATGAAAGATGATTTATCAGTATCTCTGACAAAAAAAACGAATATACTGATCGGACTTTATGCCCACTTCAGAAATGAAGCTAATAAGGCCTAAAGCTGAGCGACGAGTCCACTGGCATGAGAATCAAGCGAAGTAGAGCATCAGTACTGTTCTAATAGTGTGTATCGATTGATCCAAATAAGCTTAATGACAACTTCCATTCCAGGCAGAAAGAAAGAGAAAAAAGCAATCCCTTGATCCAGCCCTTAGAATACCATGAATCTTGACCCTAGTGAAGGTAGTCGATGAGAGGAATAGGTGGTTTCCAAAGGATAGAGTCATTGTATATGATTCTCTATCTGTATTGGATGAATGCTTTAGATGTGGATAATTTCTTTGTATATGACGCTCTATCTATCTATTAGAATAGAAGAGTACCTGTCTTTGATCGCCTAAGTCCTTGAATTGAACACTTCGCTGAAATCATGTAGATCCTTAGTGGAATGATTCAACCTTGTAGCATATCTTGCATCCCTCATTCATGCCTTCCTTCAAGGCCTATTCTTTTGGATATCCTTGTTCTCCACTTTCCAGGAACATCCTTTTCTTCTGATTGATGGGACTGATTTCTACAATCCCTTGACCCCTTGCCACAACCAAGTCTTCCCCAACCTCTCCTGATGTTCTTGGTGAGCTAGCCTGTAATCCACCGCCCCAACTGTGATGGTCCCCTTTAGCTAGTTCTTTCACAAGTGACCCATATGATTCTTCCTCCAAATGTTTGTGTCCCCTAAAGTAATCTACTCTATATAGAAGTGGTTCTGTATTTCTTCTAGTAGGTACTATAGAGGTCATCAGTCCCATGTTCCACAGATGGACAACCGGCAATATATATCAATATCATCTCATGATGCTACATTCATTTGGTCGAGCCCTTGTCTTCTATGAATGGCTGGCTCTTCTTGATCTTGAGGTCATGGGATCAATCAACCATAGGGAGAGGGGTTCAAGATGCCCTCGTCTAAGTCTGTCTATTTCGTTCTTTGCTTTAGGATCTCATAGGTCTCAAGGGTTGATTTCCAACTCGACCGGAGGACTTGAGATGTTGCTAAGGTCTCTTGAAGAGGGAGGTGAAAAGAAGAAGTTGAGTATATCATAGCTGATCGCAGGTTGGAGAATCTCCGCTTTCCCTGTTTAAACCTCACCCTATGTTAGTCTTACTCGTCGAAGATGTATAAATGAAACTGTGTAGATAGAGGTAAAGGTTACAAAATGAACAACCTCATAGTCGAACCTTGTTTTTGTGGAATATGTACCTCGGCCCTATATCATGAACACATGAAGGGTACTACATTGGGTCAAATAGGAAGAATTCTCCAAACACTCAAATGGACAGAAAAAGGAAGGCGATAGCCTATCTATAACTAGGGACCGCCAATCGATCAACAATAGGACAACTGATGATTCTAGTAGTTCAAAGTCGGTACTTCAACCATATGATACCTAACTCTCTATGATTACATCTTGGCATGGTTCTCGGTATAATATAGGTAGTAGATATTTGATCGAGATTTGAACCTCGCCGCCACCTTCCTTCTGAGATTGGAATCTTTTACACTTTTGTTATCTTTCTTTTATTGATCCAGTCTATACCTATTTCCTCTTGCTTCGTGTGGCCACCTGTACCTCTCAGTACTCTTATAATAGTGAGAAATCATGTTTAAGAAGCTAGCAGCCTAAAGGCAAGTCAAGAAGGAACGAAGAGTTTACAATTCACAACCACACAGAATATGATTTTGAGTTGATAGAAGACTTTATTTTGTTCCCAAGGGAGTTAGAATGTGCTTTGGTTCACAGGTGGTATATCCCTATAGAGATATAGATAGGCTCTGTAGTCGGGCTTAAGCCAGTTCCACCGAGGGTTTCAGTAGTGATGAGGTATGAGCAATAGTCAGATTAGGATTCTGCTAGAACATCGCTCTCTATTAAGAGCAGAAAAGACTGATCACTAAAGAGATACAAAGTTGTGTAGTTCCTTTGTGCCCATAGGACTTGAAAGATCTTCCTTAGGATTCTACCTCAATTCAAAGTCGTAAGTCTTTCGCTTGCCTAAGGTTAAGGTAAGGGGCTCATTGGTCTTGGTTTCGATTCCATAGATCGAGATTCAAATTAGTTTTTTTTAAATAAAAATAAAGTGAGGTGAGTGAGAAAGCAACTAGATCAAAAATGGAAATAATTGTTCTTTCACTTACGATAATTCAGTAGAGGATCCCAGCTTCCCTATCTGATGATTAGGATGATGCCTGAACTGAAAATGATCCCTACTAGTCACCGATGTTGGTGCCTTTTATGCTCTTGTCTGAGTAGCGACTCTTGGTGCTTTTGGCTTAAGGAAGTTAGGTACTTTTCCTATATAGTTTATAGTAGAGTACTGACTATTAAAGTAGAGTACTTAGATGAAATAATACATGCTGCTAATGTCCACATTCGGTCGGTCTTCAAGTGAGTGAGTGAGATGAGGAGTGAAGAGATTCGGGTTAGCCAACTACCATCCATTTAGATATCGGACGATGTGATCATCCGACCATTATTTATTCTTCACCCCACTTCTGGTCTTCCCACATGCAACTGGTATGTGGTAAGACAAGTCTTCATTCTACACGGGTTAGAACCTTATGTTAGCAAGGAGTTGGAAGATCAGAAAGTCAGTACTCTACCCTATAGGTACTCTTATATATAGTTATAGAAGAGTACCTGTTGAAAGTGAATCATATCATAATCCAGGTACTCTTCTATAACTATATATAAGAGTACCATAGAATCAAAATAGGACATTAATAAAAAATAAACTTCAACCATTCATTTATGAGTAGGGAATAGGCCTTATCCAGTGGGATCTCTTGGGTATTCCAACCAAGTACTAAAGAACCGGAGGTTATTCGGCATCTTCAAGCGAGTGAGTGGCCTTCAGAATACGAGAAGGTTTAGAATCCTATTGTTACAATACCTATTGTTGTCGGAATATCCGTTGCTTTCGTTACCGGTCTTCTTCTTTGGATAACTGTTTCAGTAACCGTTGCCTATCTGCTGTGAGAGTTGCTGATTTTGGCATAGAGGATATTTCTGTGATTGTAGAAGCTCCTATTGAATCAGATGCACATTCATCTCTAGAGGAGATTTTTCTCGAATACCCTCTTGCTTCAAGAAAAGAAGGGGTTTCTATTGAATCGTCTATGAACGAATCTGCTGAAGGAAGGGCCCCATCAAAGGTTCTAAAAGATCTGACACCTTAGGGTAAGGTTCTAAAAGATCTGACCCTTTCTAAAGGGTTAGGGGAAGAAGTTTATCGTCCTAGAATCCTCTTATTATTCCTAACCCTTTAGAAAGGGTCAGATCATTGAACCTTACCCTATTCTGGTAAGATCTTTTAGAACCTGACCCTTGACTTTAGAAAGGGTCAGATCTTTGAACTCGGCTACTTCAGGTTGAGAAAGGTGCTACTTATATATTATATCAAGAGTTTATAACTCGGCTACTAAACCCTATTCGGTAAGGTCCTACTTATATATTATATATAAGGGTTTAGAACCTTGAAACCCCCATGGTTTGTCTCTATATGTTGACTCATTCAGTGGGAATTTTTATGTCCAATCACCCTCAAGTGTTCCGCACCCGTCACCATCAATCACATTCATCACAACCTGTCAGTACTCTACTCTAATAGTATCGTACCTTCAAACAATTAGAGTAGAGTACTGAAGCACCACCTTCGTATTCCCTCCCCATTGAGCATGGTGTTTCAGAGAATGCGCAGAACCCATCTCGTACTTTTTCAATCGCTTCACTCGCCCTTGAAGTCACGATGTCATCAAGTCGGTATAATATAGATAGTGTACATCGATGAGAGTTGACTGTACTATTAGAGTAGAGTACTAACTATTAGAAGAGTACGGAGAGCAGCAACCTTGAAATGGTCCTTGATCGGTATAATATAGGTAGTAGAGGTCGTATCATCATAGTAGGTATAATATAGGTAGTAGAGGTGGTAGTGGTCCTTTCACTGAGAAAGAAGAATCCAACCTTGAGTATCGGATCATTCACTGCAGCACTGTACCTAGAGATCAAGCTATCCAGTTGCCAAGTACTCTACTCTATATAGTTAGGTAGCTTCCTCCAGTGAGTCGCAAAGCCGACTGGTTGAATGAACAAGACCTTGCCTACTATATTATATCTAGCTAGTCGATCAATGAAGCGATTTTGTATAATAAGTGATCGGTTTCCTTCTTTACCTCGAGTGTGAACCCAGCGAGCCAGTCTTGATTGAAAGGCCAAAAAAACTCTGAGGCGTTGTTTGATTTCTATCTCATATTTCACTTTTTGATCAATATGAATTCGATCAAAGAAACCATTGACTGCTACATATAGTACCAGTAGTTATTGTTCAAGAGCCAGTGGATGATGTAGTGGTTGTTTCGGAACTTCCGTAATCCGGGCACCTCGATTGGGAATAGTCTCAGTCGCTTCATCCAGGTTTGAACCAAATTGAGCAAGGTCTGCCAATTCTCGATATTGTGCCAATTCTAGTTTTGAAGCACCGCATACTTGTTTCATAGCTTTCACCTGAGCAGCTGAGCCAACTCGACTGACCGATAATGTAATGCCCTGACCCCAGTTACCCAGAGTCGGTGCATTATTACATAACATTGGCATGATCACAAGAAAGATCAAGTCTCGAAAGACCGATTAGTTTAGTAGCCTTGGAAACACTAGATATATTTATAAAGTTTTACATTACATCATAAAAATGAAAACTACTACAACAACATATTGTCTCCATGGTCCACACTATTATACCCTCATAATATCCCTGCAGGTCATTCATAATTTACTTCTTCACATCCTAGGAAAAATAAAACATAGAAAGGGGTGAGCTCAAATGCCTAGTAAGGACAACAATATAGCGGAAACTTTCATAAATAAGAATAAATATTTAAGGCAATGTATAACTAAAAAAAAGCCTTTTAAATTTGAACTTCAACATAGTATGGAAAAAATAAAATGAAATAATGCCATTTACTTATTCACATGGATATTCTACTAATCGAATAATCAAATGAAATATCAATAACCACTTTCATAATGATAGAATGCATAATGCCAGACTATCATAACCACATAGCCAAGGACTCGTGCCAAGACTACAAATAAGATTTTGTCAAGGCCTTGTTCCAAGACACTAGTTTGTCTCATGAGACCTACTGATGCATCGAGGATCTATAGCAGGCTCCACCCGTCACATATTAAGTCCAATGCATTCCCATATAAAAAGGTTTAAACATAACATAAACATTCGTATTAAAACTAGCATACAAAATGTAAATACTTCATCCATAAACCATGAATTATATAAAAATAATACATCAACAATCAAACATATCACAAAACCTTCAATACAATATAGAAGTTTTGTATCATAATAAATCAACTTCAAATAAGCGTAAAATCCATCAAAGGATGTTGACATAGATGAAATAAAAACACTTTTTAGAGAAATATCTCTTTATATTTTGAAATTATTTAAGAGTAATATATTTATAAAATAAAACATTTTCTTTGAAAATATTTTTATAATATTTTAAGGGAATATTCGATGATTTTATATAGGCGTAAAATAGCCACACCCGCCGTATAAGTTAAAAAAACATTCTTACCTTAATTCTGTCGAAAAGGTTAAAAAGCACCTTGTTTGGAATACGACGGAAAGATTACTTTATAAACCACTTATAAAAGTCAAAAAGGATATAAATGACTTTAAATAATATTCTAGTAAATAGTAAAAATGTTTTAAAATACATTTTTAAGAAACATGGATGTGGATGATAAAGAAGTCCCAGAAGATTATTACGTATAAACAACCTCAGATAATGAAGAGATTGCAAAGTAAACCCTTAACTTGTAATTTTCCTTGGTTGGGGGTAGGTTAAACTCATGTATAATGGTGAAATAATTGTTATTAAATTATACAAGAATCATTTACATTAATATGATATCATCTTTTAACATTGATTTGTTAATAATATCTTAGTATTATCATTGTTTCGGGTGTTAACTTACTCGTTATCTTTTATATGTTTTGTTACGTAAGACATATTTTTCATGGATAGGTTGTATATTATTCATATCCAGAATGATATCAAGTCCATAAACATTATTTTTAAATCATAAAATGATAATTATACTTGAATGGATATTATGGAGAATGAATCTCATCGCGTTCGTGGAGACGGTAGTCCGTACGTACGCACGAGCGACAATATCATTCTTTTGATATTAAAATAATATATAATTGGATGGTATATCATATATAAAGAATCATTATCATGTTATATTTATTATTTACATGAATTATAAATCATTATTATACCCATCCAAATAATAATATATTGAATAATAACAATTACACCACGACGTGGAGACGGTAAGTCGTACGTACGCACGTATGGTGACATGTCATTCAAAGGATGGATAGAATACTGAATATGGTTGTACCATATTTATAATAATATTAAATTATATAGGAGATACTGGATTCATTATTTTATAATGGGAATAACAAAGAAATAAGAAGTTGAAGAAGAAATTAATTTGAAAAAGGGTGGTGAAAACATTACCTCTTCTTCAGGTTCTTCCTTTTGATTTGATCAAAAGGGCTCCTTAGGTTGGATTTATGATCAAACTAAGGCCTCTAGGTTGTATTAAGGGAAGTTTAGAGAGTATTTGGGCAGGGTTTGGCCGAACCAAAAGGCTTTGAAGGTGTGAATTAATGAGAAGGGGGAGTGCCCTTTTATAAGAGGGGTGAGGGGCACCTTTGGAAAAGCTAGAAATATTATTTTATAATAAATTCATATTTGGTTTCTAATGGCTCAAAAGTGTATTATTTAAAGTTTAAGGTGGGGATGGGTCTAATACCACTCAACCAATAGAATTTAGACAGGTTTGGGTCATTATATTAACCTTATCTTTTAGTTTTAACTCTTAGTTAATTAGTTTGACATTTACCATGTCACTTTGTATTTTTATATTATATAGTTAATAAACTTACTATATAAATCCAAGAGACCCCAAAGTGGTCCATTAATTATAAAACTATCATGATATAAGTCTCTTGGCCGAGCCTTATATTTTTAAGAATTTAATATCAATTAATAATATAATATTTGTTTAAAAACTCTTTTATGTCAATTTTGACACTATTCAATAATTGATTTTTGTAAAAATCATAACAGAATGATTACTTCAAACAAAGTTAATTAAGGAAATCCTAACATGTCGTATGAACCTATAAAATTCGTTTAATTCATAAAAAGTCTCAAATTATATTTATTTGGGTATTTATAATATCAATTATTTTAATTTTTCACTATTATCGTAATTACTGCATCACCATTGTGTCATAAATAAAATAAATTATTTAATGTATAATAATTATAAATAAAATATAATTGTCCAGGAAATTTTTTTATCTTTCTAATGAATATTTACAATCGAATTTATCTTATGTATAACCCTATATTAAAAATGTTTTAGTAAATAAACTTTGATTTTAACTCTTTTAACTCTTCTTTGAATTAAATAATAATAAATGTCCTAATCTAATCCAAGTGGACCTAAATGATAATATTTTATTCCTAAGGTTGTTTTTGGTTGAGATACACTTGTCCAATAGAATTAGGACATGTGTTAGGGTAATATTAATATCATTTTTACCCTTAGTTACCCTATTTACTTTTAACCGTGGTAAATAAAAGTAAAAAGTTACTATTCACCAAAAATTATTTTCATCTCATTGAACCACATTTTACTACTTGATATTAACCGTGTCTCTTGTATTTTTTAAATTCTATTCACAGAAGCGGTAAAATTAAGTTTTATGAAAAATTTAGTTTTTAACTACCACTTAGTGGTTTCACTATTCATAAAAAATTGAAGTTTTTCAGAACAATGCCAAAATTTCACCCTAAGATATAATTGATATTCCAAATTCAAAAATTATGTCTATTTTAAAAAATTCCAAACATATAATTTTCATTAATTAATTTTATATTTAATTCCCGATGTCACAACAAATAGCGTGTTTTTAAGAATCAATATATATTAAAAGATTGATAATTGTTTATGTCCAATTTCAAAGTGAAATTAATTCTAATGAACACCATTGGATAAAATGGTAAAAATATATTCTAATTATAATTTAAAACCACTCAATAATATAATTTATCACTATAAATTATTTTGATTAAAAAAGTTGTTTTTAAGTATTTTTCTTTATTCATAAAAATTGGAAGTTCTCAGAAAAATACCAAAAATTCAACTTAGGATAATTTCGATATTCTGAATCCAAAAATGAAGTCCATTTTGAAATATAAAATATATATAATTTCAAAAAGTAGGTATTACTATTCATAACGGCTAGTTTGATTGATTGTGGTGTGTTAGAACTCGATGTTGCATACAACACACGCTATCACATTATTCAAAGAGAAGCGTACCGTAGAAGCTTGGGGTGTTACATTCTTCCCTACTTCAAATAATTTCATCCTCAAAATTTCTAGAATACTACCGCATGAAAAGACTCGGGTGGTTCTTCATCATAAGTTCCTCAGGTTCCCACGTTGCCTCTTCCATATTATGGTTTCTCCACAAAACTTTTACCAGACGCGTCGTCCGGTTTCTTAGTACTTGTTCTCTCGTATCAAGAATACTGATGGGCTCTTCGCAATAAGACAGATCGGGTTCCAGTTCTAATTCCTCATATGTGAGTACATGCGTTGGGTTAGGCATGTATTTCCTCAACAGAGATGTGTGGAACACATCGTGAACTTTGGAGAGACTTGGCGGCATTGCCAATCGGTAAGCTACAACCCCAATTTGTTCTAGAATTTCGAAAGGTCCGATGTACCTGGGACTCAATTTACCTTTCTTACCAAAATGTATGACTCCCTTCCATGGAGATACCTTCAGGAAAACATGATCACCGAATTGAAATTCCAAATCCTTCCTTCGATTATCGGCATAGCTCTTCTGCCTACTTTGAGCTGCTTTGATGTGATTTTGGATTACCTTCACCTTTTCCATCATTTCCTCCATCAGTTCTGGGACTACAAGTTTTCTTTCACCAACGTTATCCCAACAGGTTGGTGTGAGACATCTCTTTCCGTATAACGCTTCATATGGTGCCATCTAAATACTCGAATGGAAGCTATTGTTATAAGAAAAATTCTACCAAAGGTAAATATTGATCCCACATACCCTGAAAGTCAAGTGAGCAAGATCTCAACATGTCTTCTAAGGTTTTAATAGTCCGTTCTGATCGTCCGTCTGTCTGAGGGTGGTAGACAGTGCTCAAATGAAGTTCAGTATCCAAGGATTTCTAAAGACTCTTCCAGAATCTTGAAGTAAAATGGGGATCATGATCAGAAACAATCGATAGGGGTACTCCATGAAGTCTCACAACTTCATTAACATATAGTATTTCTAGACGTTTCAGTGGTCGATCTTCTTTTATAGCAAGAAAATGTGCTGACTTGGTAAGACGATCAACAATAAACCATATTGCATCGTTCCTTCTAGGAGTATTTGGTAGCCCCATGACAAAGTCCATCGTAATATTGTCCCATTTCCACTCCGGTATGGGAATAGGTTGCATGACTCCTCTAGGTTGTTGCCTTCCAGCTTTCACTTGTTGACAAACCATACATCTTGACACAAAATCAGAAATCTCCATCTTCATGTTGTCCCACCAAAAATTTTCCTTCAAATATCTATACATTTTGGTGCTCCCAGGGTGTATAGAGGAATTAGAACTATGAGCATCATCCAGCAATTCCCTTTTTAGATCAGGTATATCGGTAACACAAAGCCTCTTCCCAAATTTCAAAATTCCATCTTCATATACAAAGTCTCTCAATACCCCATCATTCACAGCTTTAATATTCTTTTGAAATTCATCATTATCGGTCTGAGAACTCGTAATCCTTTCTAGTAAAGATGGTTTGGCAACCATTTGAAAAAGAATTAATGTTTCACCTTCCCTGGTTATTCCCATTTCCATCTTCACTGCATCCATGAAAATAGGATCCCTTTCAATTCTCATATTGTTCAAAACTACATGATCTTTTCTGCTCAAAGCATCTACCACCTTGTTTTCCTTCCCCGGGTGGTAGTGTATCATACAATCATAATACTTGAGTAATTCAATCCATCTCCTTTGCCTCATGTTGAGTTATTTTTGTGAGAAAATATACGTCAAACTCTTGTGATCAGTATAAATCTCACATTTTTCACTATAGAGGTAGTGCCTCCATATCTTCAAAGAAAATATCACAGCTTCTAACTTGAGATCATGAGTAGGATAGTTTTGTTCATGAAGTTTCAACTGTCGTGATGCATAGGCAATAACCCTATCATTTTTCATAAGGACACAACCAAGTCCTTTCTTCGATTCATCACTATAAATAATGAACCCATCATTCCACGATGGTAGAGTCAATATAGGAGCATTGACTAATCTTCTCTTCAGTTCTTCGAAACATTCTTCACACACTTTTGTCCAAAAAAATTTAACCCCTTTACGTGTGAGCTTCGTTAATGGGTTAGCCAATCGGGAAAAATTCTGGACGAAACATTGATAATAACCTGCTAAAAAAATAAAACTATGTACCTCAGTTATACTCGTAGGTTCTGGCCATTCTTGGATTGCCTTGGTCTTAGAAGGATCAACAGAGATTCCATCTGTAGAGACAATATGGCCAAGAAAAGAAATCTCCTGAAGCCAAAATTCACACTTGCTAAACTTCCCATATAATTCATGTCTTCTCAGAGTCTTCAGGATAATGCGCAAGTGATTTTCACGATCTTCGTACCTTTTGGAGTATACCAAGACATCATCAATAAATACCACCACAAATTCATCAAGATATTCCTTGAAAACTCTATTAATCAGATCCATGAATACAGAGGGTGAATTAGTCAATCCAAAAGGCATTACAGTAAACTCGTAATACCCGTACCTGGTTCGAAATGTTGTCTTCGGAATGTCTTCCTTCTTCACACACAACTGATGGTATCCAGATCGAAGGTCAATCTTTGAAAATTATTGAGATCCATGCAGTTGGTCAAATAAATCATCAATGCGAGGTAGGGGATACTTGTTCTTTATTGTTATATCATTGATCTCCCTATAGTCGATACATAACCTCATAGATCCATCTTTCTTTTTAACAAAAAGAACAGGGGCTCCCCATGGAGAAACACTAGGGTGAATAAATCTCTTATTACTCAATTCCTCTAGTTTCTTCTTTAGTTCAACTAATTCTATAGTGGCAATTCTATAAGGGGTCTTCGATATAGACCTTGATCCAGGAATTAAATCAATAGAAAACTCAACTTCTCATTCTGGAGGATGTCCCGGTAAATCGTCCAAAAACACATCTACATATTCTTTAACAATAGGTACATCTTCTATTTGAACATTCCTTTCCCCACCCATAGTCATTTCATTATCTTCCTCCCCAATAATTGAATTTAGTTGAGTTACTGGGGGTGGATCTAGATAAGAATTAGGTGGTGACAATTCTGCTCTAATGATAAGGTGTTCCTTATCATCATCATCAAGAATCGTAACCTCTTTATTCTTACAATAAATCTTCGCATCGTAGTCCGAAATCCAGTCCATACCGAGGATTATATCAAACTCAATCATAGGTATGATGATGAGATCAGCAGATAAAAAACATTTAGGTGCTCTAATGGGGACTGATTCACAAAACTTTGTTGAAATGATACTTCCCTTAGGAGTTTTAACTAACAACTCCCTTGTTAAATCAAATTGGAAATATCTAATTTTCTTAGAAAACTAGGAAGATATGAAACAATGCGATGATTCAGAATCAAATAATGCATTTCCTAAACTTGAGGAAACCATTAAATTACCTGCCACCACGTCTTTCAGAGCTTCTACCACAGCAGTAGTGATAACATAATCTTGCCCTTGATCCCTTGGCCTTTTCTGAGGTAAGTTCCCCTGACACTTAGGACATTCATTTGCATAATGTCCCATCTCCCTGCAATTGTAGCATTGAACATTGGTAGCTTCCTTCTTCCCTTTGCAATCATGAGCTTGGTGGCCTTTTTCACCACACTTGTAATAGACACCCATTCCCTTCAAGCAAGTACCAGGGTGTTTCTTCCCACATTTAACATAGGATGGATATTCAAACTTTCCCTTCTTCCCCTTATTTCCATTCCCATATTGATCAACAGATCTCTTCTTCTCTTGCTTTGCTTTAAAGTCATAAGACTTGAGAATTCCTTTTCTGTCTTGATAGCACATGAGACAATGTCTTCGTATGACGAGAATGATTATGAGACTAATGCTCTAAGGAGAAATGATTTTAACCCATCAAAGAAACGATCAATATTACTTCTTGGGTTACGTATATAATCTCCAGCATACCTTTCTAACCTTGTAATGTTATCCTCATACTTTGTGACATTCTCATCCTCCTTTTGTCTCAGACTCAGAAATTGCCTTTCCATATCTGCTCGATGGTCACGAGGAAAGTATTTTTCTAAAAATAGATCTTTGAAATCCCTCCATTCCATATTTGATACTTCATCATCTTCCTTCTTGTTTTGAATCAATGACCACCATTGATCAGCATCTCCAGTGAGGCGGTAAACTGCCATGATAACTTTTTTCCTTTCACTACTCCCCAAATCCTGAAATATTTTCTCTAGGGAATTTATCCATTGCTCAGCTACTAAGGGATTTATACTCCCATTGAACATTGGTGGTTGTTGCCTCATAAATCGATCTAACATTGATCCTCCACATTGCGGATCAGGGTGCTCCATACGGGTAAGGTTATTATTCATAACCTGAGTGAGTTGTCCCAGTATGGTGATTAGCTGATCAGCACCAATTGCATCACCAGCTCCACTATAATTATCTTGAGCAGGAGGGAAATCCCTACATGGAGTGCGTGCATTGATACAATTTCCATTTCTTCCACTAGGCGCTATTTCTAAACAATGGCATAAACTAGATCAATTTATGAATCAAAATACACAATTTCATACTTATAAAACACTTAACATAAATTGTACTATTTATAGATATAATCCATAATCATAAAAAAGTGTTCTTTGAGGAAGTATATACTCATAAACCCTTCATAATTATTTGTAAAGAAAATGAGAGTTATCCTAAGCATATCCCTCGGGAGTGTCGTAACCAAGAGTGCAGCAAGGCCCGTTGTCGTGCACCAGTTCTTGTTCGAGTCTAGCTCAAAGCGGTGTTTTCGGGTTTTACCCCTAGGTACATCTGTGCCAGAGCTGCCTCTACCTGCTTGTATCCAGACATGGATGTATTGCTCGGAAAACTACCAAAATCTCTACAATACCAAAATTCTAGGAAGTTCTTCTATACTAATCCTTAAATTCCATCTTAGGTCTATGTGCTCTAATCAGAGTTTATCTAAATCTAGCTTCCAAGGTTTGTACTAAACTTCCTCTGATACCAACTATAATGCCCCAACCCCAGTTACCCAGAGTCGGTGCATTATTACATAACATTGGCATGATCACAAGAAATATCAAGTCTCGAAAGACCGATTAGTTTAGTAGCCTTGGAAACACTAGATATATTTATAAAGTTTTACATTACATCATAAAAATGAAAACTACTACAACAACATATTGTCTCCATGGTCCACACTATTATCCCCTCATAATATCCCTGCAGGTCATTCATAATTTACTTCTTCACATCCTGGGAAAAATAAAACATAGAAAGGGGTGAGCTCAAATGCCCAGTAAGGATAACAATATAGCGGAAACTTTCATAAATAAGAATAAACATTTAAGGCAATGTATAACTAAAACAAAATCCTTCTAAACTTGAACTTCAACATAGTATGGAAAAAATAAAATGAAATAATTCCATTTACTTATTCGCATGGATATTCTACTAATCGAATAATCCCATGCAATATCAATAACCACTTTCATAATGACGAAATGCGTAATGCCAGACTATCATAACCACATAGCCAAGGACTCATGCCAAGAATACAAATAAGATTTTGTCAAGGCCTTGTGTAAGACACTAGTTTGTCTCATGAGACCTACCGATGCATCGAGGAGCTATAACGAGCTCCACCTGTCACATATTAAGTCCAATACATTCCCATATGAGAAGGTTTAAACATAACATAAACATTCGTATTAAAACTAGCATACGAAATGTAAATACTTCATCCATAAACCATGAATGGTATAAAAATAACACATCCACATTCAAACATATCAAAAGACCTTCAATACAATATATAAGTTTTGCATCATAATAAATCCACTTCAAATAAGCGCAAAATCCATCAAAGGATGTTGACATAGATGAAATCAAAACTCTTTTTAGAGAAATATCTCTTTATATTTTGAAATCATTTAAGATTCATATATTTATAAAATAAAACATTTTCTTTGAAAATATTCTTATAAGCTTTTAAGGGAATCTTGGATGATTTTATAACGGCGGAAAATAGCCGCACCCGCCGTATAAGTTAAAAAAACATTCTTACCTTAATTCTGTCGAAAAGGTTAAAAAGCACCTTGTTTGGAAAACGATGGAAAGATTCCTTTATAAACCACTTATAAAAGTCAACAAGGGTATAAATGACATTAAATCATATT
Organism: Viscum album; assembly: GCA_963277665.1. Classification (NCBI taxonomy): domain Eukaryota; kingdom Viridiplantae; phylum Streptophyta; class Magnoliopsida; order Santalales; family Viscaceae; genus Viscum; species Viscum album. The sequence continues at coordinate 508,602,662 of OY728133.1, forward strand.
CTAGTAAATAGTAAAAATGTTTTGAAATACATTTTTAAGAAACATGGATGTGGATGATAAAGAAGTCCCAGAAGATTATTACGTATAAACAACCTCGGATAATGAAGAGATTGCAAAGGAAACCCTTACCTTGTACTTTTCCTTGGTTGGGGGTAGGTTAACCTCCTGTATAATGGTGAAATAATTTTTATTAAATTATACAAGAATCATTTACATTAATATGATATCATATATGATCTTTTAACATTGATTTGTTAATAATATCTTAGTATTATCGTTGTTTCAGGTGTTAACTTACTCGTTTTCTTTTATATGTTTTGTTACGTAAGCCATGTTTTTCATGGATAGGTTGTATCTTATTAATATCCAGAATGATATCAAGTCCTTAAACATTATTTTTAAATCATAAAATGATAATTATACTTGAATGGATACGATGGAGAATGAATCTCATCGCGTTCGTGGAGACGGTAGTCCGTACGTACGCACAAACGACAATATCATTCTTTTGATATTAAAATAATATATAATTGGATGGTATATCATATATACAGAATCATTATAATGTTATATTTATTATTTACATGAATTATAAATCATTATTATACCCATCCAAATAATAATATATTGAATAATAACAATTACACCACGACATGGAGACAGTGAGCCATACGTACGCACGTATGGTGACATGTCATTCAAAGGATGGATAGAATACTGAATATGGTTGTACCATATTTATAATAATATTACAGTATATAGGAGATACTGGATTAATTATTTTATAATTGGAATAACAAATAAATAAGAAGTTGAAGAAGAAATGAATTTGAAAAAGGGTGGTGAAAACATTACCTCTTCTTCGGGTTCTTCCTTTTGATTTGATCAAAAGGGCTCCTTAGGTTGGCTTTCTAATCAAACTAAGGCCTCTAGGTTGTATTGAGGGATGTTTAGAGAGTATTTGGGTAGGGTTTTGCCGAACCAAAAGGCTTTGAAGGTGTGAATTAATGAGACGGGGGAGTTCTCTTTTATAAGAGGGGTGAGGGGTACCTTTGGAAAAGTTAGAAATATTATTTTATAATAAATTCATATTCGGTTTCTGATGGCTCCAAAGTGTATTATTTAAAGGTTAAGGTGGGTATTGTTCAAAAACCACTCAACCAATAGAATTTATACAGTTTTGGGTCATTATATTAACCTTATCTTTTAGTTTTAACTCTTAGTTAATTAGTTTGACATTTACCATGTCACTTTGTATTTTTATATTATATAGTTAATAAACATACTATATACATCCAAGTGACCCCCATGTTTTCCATTAATGATACACCTATCATGATATAAGTCTCTTGTCCGAGCCTTAGATTTTTAGGAATTTAATATCAATTAATAATATAATATTTGTATTAAAAACTCTTTTATGTCAATTTTGACACTATTCAATAATTGATTTTTGTAAAAATCATAACAGAATGATTTCATCGAAAAAAGTTAATTAAGTCAATCCTAACATGTAATATTAACCTATAAAATTAGTGTAATTCATAAAAAGTCTCAATTTATATTTATTTGGGTATTTATAATATCAATTATTTTAATTTTTCACTATTATCGTAATTACGACATCATCATTGTAATAACGGCCCATACTTTACATACATTTTTAGTAATTAAAAATTGAAGTACACTTATTACAACATATAACAAAACCATGAAAGGACTATATAGGTATAGTGTCTTTAGAAACTGGGAAACATAAACAACTGGTTCATAAAGCGTCTACACTGTCTCCCATTTGTTTCATCATATCTATAGTCCCTTTTGGCATATCTTACTTAATAAACTTCTTCCTGACCAGGGGAAAGAAAACATAAAAAAGTGTGAGCTCAAATTCTCAGTAAGGGTAAACAAAATAAATATCAATCACATCATATTCATAAGAACATAACATTTTGGAAATCTTACCCTGCAGAAGACATCATAATTTCATAACATGGGATATATCATGGTAGTGAAATGAAATCACAATAATCATAACTTAAAACATGAAGCTTTGTGACATACACACATAATCATATAGAATCATTTCTTATTAGTCAAAACTCATTTCCAAGACTATCTTAGTGGACAAAGTCCATTTCTGAACCGAGTTCATTCCTCGTTTTAGTCCTGTTTCACTAAACCGGTTTAACCTGCCGTTCCAGCCATGTCTATCTCATGAGATATAAAATCTTTACCCAATACATTGGAGGGAGATATAGTTCCCACCAATCTCATAATTATACCATTCTTATGTGTGCCACAAAATCATAAACCATACATCATAGCATAACCCATGTAATAAAAATTGGATTCTTAAACATCGTGACATCATAAAACAATTAATATAATATAAAGGAATTCATAAAAATAATTCCATCACAACATAATAAAATCAATATAATAATAGGGATAGAAACAGAACCCTTTATTGTCTTATATGGAAAATAATTTTGATAAAACACTTGAACTCCATTCTTGAGGAAAATATCCTTTCTACTTCAAAAACACTTTTCCTTTCGTAACATGTCATAAAATTCTAAACTAAAAGAATTTGATCAAAAATAAACTTGAAAACTTGTAAATTAATCTTCTTGGAAATAATGTTTTAAAAATCCATTCATTCCGTATAAGTTAAAAAAACATTCTTCTCATACTTTTGTCGGAAATGTCAAAAAGTACCTCGTACGAAAAACGAAAAAAGATTCCTTTCATATATTTTACTAAAAACTCACCAATGGGTAAAATTGGATTTAAACAACTGTAGGTGGATGGAAATAAGATTACATATTGAGGAAACATTGATGTGAATGATAAAATACACCCCAGTAAATTCCAAAGTATAAACAATCTCGGATAAAAATGAGATTGTGATATTTCCCTTACCTTAGTTTCGATTTGCTTCGTAAGTGTCGGAACCTCCTGTATAATGATTTAAATAATGTCATTGACTTATTCCAGAATCATAATCATTGTTATGATATCATATATGGTAATATTCTTAGCTTATTATTAGTAATATTTCATTGCTACTTGCTATTCGGGTGTTTATTACTTTTTGTTCTTATGCGTGTTTTGTCGAATAAATTCTTATTCTTCTTTTTAGGTTATAGATACCTCATTTAAATAATGGTATTAGTGTAATATATATCATATTTATTCACTCAATTCATTTATGTAATCATTATGCAATGAAAATCATGTAGAACAAGTCGTATCACATCGTGGAGACGGTATTCCATACGTACGCACGAGCGATGATATCGTTTCCATGATCGTGAAATTGTATTGGAGTGTATATATACTATTTAATAATCAATATAACTTTACAATAATCATATATATTCATTATGTACACCATTATACCCATCCAAGTAAGGTGGTGGTGGAAAATAGATTACACCACGGCATGGAGACGGTATTCCGTACGTACGCACGCACGGTAATTTCATTTTCCGTAGGATGGATAGATGATGAAATAGGGTTGTTTCATACTTATAGTAAAATATCAGTATATGAGTGATACTGATTTTATTAATTCATAATGAAACAACTAAAGAAGAAGAAGTGGAAGAATAAATAAAGTTGAAAGAATCGGTAACGGACATTACCTCTTCTTTGAAGCGCTTCTTTGAGACCTCCTTTTAGGGCACTAAAATTGGTCTTTGAAGAAGACCAGGACCTCTAGGATGTTTCTAGGGAAGTGGGGAGGAGAAATTGGTAGGGGTTGGCCGAGCTTGAAGGTTCAAAGTGGCGTGAGGAAGATAGGTAGGAGGTTCCCTTTTATAACGGAGGAGAGGGGCACCTTTGAAAAAACTAAAAATATTATTCTATTATAAAGCCATATTCGGTTTTAAATAGATCCAAATTGATTTATTTCAAAGCTAATGTGGGTATGGGTCACAATACGCTCATACAATAGAATTTGGACAAGTTTAGTTTACTATTTTAACCTTATCATTTAGATTTGACTTTAAGTTAGATAATTTTACTTTTACCGTGTCTTTTTGTGTTCTTACACTATAAGGTTAATAAACTTACTATAACAAACCAAAGGAACCCCAATTTGTTTATTATTAATATATATAACCTTATCTAAGTCATTTTTCCAAACCTTAGATTTTTAGGAATAAAATAACAATTAATAATATAATATTTGTTTTAAAAACTATTTTATGTCAATTTTGACACTATTTAGTAATTGATTTTTGTAAAAAACATAACAGAATTATTAGTTTTAAAAAAGTTAATTAAATTAATAATAACATGTTATAGTAACCTATAAAATTATTGTAATTCATAAAAAGTCTCAAATTACATTTATTTGGGTATTTATAACATCAATTATGTCAATATTTCATTAATAAGATAATTACTGCATCATCTTTGTGTCATAAATAAATTAAATTATTTAATGTCTAAAAATTACAAATAAACTACCATTATGTAGGAAAGCTTTCTAGATTTCTAATTAATATTTACAGTAGAATTTATCTTATGTATAACCCTATATTAAAAATTATTTACTTATTAAACATTGATTTTAACTATTTTAACCCTTCTTTAAATAAATTAATAATAAATGTCCTAATCTAATCCAAGTGGACCTAAATGGTCATATTTTATTCCTAAGGTTGTTTTTGGTCGAATTACATTTATCCAATAGAATTAGGACATGTGTTAGGGTAATAATAATAACAGTTTTACCCTTAATTACCCTATTTACTTTTAACCGTGGTAAAAAAAGTAAAAAGTTACTATTCACCAAAAATTATTTTCATCTCATTGAACCACATTTTAGTCCTTGATATTAACAGTGTCTCTCGTATTTTTGAAATTCCACTCACAGAAGTGGTAAAATTAAGTTTTATGTAAATTTGCAAATTCTCCTAGGAGGTGGGTAAAAGACGACGAAAAGTTAAAAAAATATATATCTAAAATTATTATAAAATTACTCCAATGAATTACATTGAACTTATATAGGTATTATGTATCAATTTTGACCTAAAATAAATTTAAATAAAATAAATAATTATTTAAATAAAAAGTTGGTTTTTAAATAGTAACCCAGTGTTTTCACTATTCATCAAAAATGGAAAGTTTCCAGAAAAATACCAAAATTTCACCCTAGGCTAATTTCGATATTCTGAATCCAAAAATGAAGTCCATTTTGAAAAATAAAATTTACAAAATTTAAAAAAGTGGTTATTACTATTCATAACGGCTAGTTTTAATAATATTTTAATAGCATATCGTTGTTTAGTGAAACTCGGTATTGCGTACGAGGCAAGCTATCAAGGAAGGTCGTGATTGCGTGTAAAGCAATCCAAGCTAGTGTTTTGTGTAGTGAAAGATTCCTTTGATGATTTATATAAAATAAAAACAAAATATTTCTTATAAAGTCTCGGGTGTTACAATTGTGTCATAAATAAATTAAATTATTTAATGTCTAAAAATTATAAATAAAATATAATTATGTAGGAAATATTTTTATCTTTCTAATGAATATTTACAATCGAATTTATCTTATGTATAACCCTATATTAAAAATGTTTTACTAAATAAACTTTGATTTTAACTCTTTTAACTCTTCTTTGAATTAAATAATAATAAATGTCCTAATTTAATCCAAGTGGACCTAAATGATAATATTTTATTCCTAAGGTTGTTTTTGGTCGAGATACAGTTTTCCAATAGAATTAGGACATGTGTTAGGGTAATATTAATATCATTTTTACCCTTAGTTAACCTATTTACTTTTAATCGTGGTAAATAAAAGTAAAAAGTTACTATTCACCAAAAATTATTTTCATCTCATTGAACCACATTTTACTACTTGATATTAACCGTGTCTCTCAGATTTTCAAAATTCCATTCACAGAAGCAGTAAAATTAAGTTTTATGAAAAATTCTGTTTTTTAACTACCACTTAGTGGTTTCACTATTCATAAAAAATTGATGTTTTTCAGAACAATGCCAAAATTTCACCCTAAGCTATAATTGATATTCCGAATTCAAAAATGATGTCTATTTTACAAAATTCTAAACATATAAGTTGCATTAATGAATTTTATATTTAATTCCCGGTGTGACAACAAATAGCGTGTTTTTAAGAAATAATATATATCAAAAGATTGACAATTGTTTATGTCCAATTTCAAAGTGAAATTAATTCTAAATAACTCCATTGGATAAAATGGTAAAAATATATTCTAATTGTACTTTAAAACCACTCAATAATATAATTTATCACTATAAATTATTTTGATTAAAAAAGTTGTTTTTAAGTATATTTCACTATTCATAAAAATTGGAAGTTCTCAGAAAAATACCTAAAATTCAACTTAGGATAATTTCAATATTTCGAATCCAAAAATGGAGTCCATTTTGAAATATAAAATATATATAATTTCAAAAAGTAGGTATTACTATTCATAACGGATAGTTTGATTGATTGTGGTGTGTTAGAACTCAATGTTGCGTACAATACATGATATCGCATTATTCAAAGAGAAGCGTACTGTAGAAGCTTGGGGTGTTACAGATAAGCCAACGTTGATTACTAGGCACATACCTCAATAAAAGAGATCTGTGTCCGAATAGATTTTCCAATCAGTAATTGGGATCACATTGGTGGGAATATAGGCCGAGACGTCTCCCGCTAGTGTTTCTATAATGGGAAGGGCGGTCAAGCTACATGAACCGGTATTGTACAAACGTTTAGCTGCTTGTTATAATAGAAAGGAATGTAAATAGAAAACATCACCTGGGAATGCCTCACGACCCGGTGGTCGGCGTAACAATAATGCCATTTGTCGATACGCCACTGCTTGTTTTGAAAGATCATCATATATGATCACAGCGTGCATTCCATGATCGCGGAAATGTTCCCCCATACACACCCGGAATACAATCCAAGAAATTGAAGTGGAGCAGGTTCTAAAGTGGTAGCAGCCACCAGAATGGAATACCCCATGCTGGAAGCGTCCGAGAGTAATTGAATGACTTGTGAAACCGTTGAGCGTTTTTTTCCTATAGCTACATAGACACACTAGAGCTTGTCCCGTTCCCGAGAGGTGGCGTTCACTTGCTTTTGGGAAATCATGGTATCGACCCCAATGCTGGTTTTTCCCGTTTGTCAGTCCCCAATGATGAGTTCGCGTTTCCCATGACCGATAGGCATCAGGCTATCCACCACTTTGAGACCAGTCTGCATTGGCTCGTGAACCGGTTGAGGTTCGATAATGCCCGGACCTTTCATTTCGACACATCTAGTCTCAGATTCCCAGTGCGCGGTTGAGGTATTGTCAATTGGAACACCCAAATCATCGACAACACGACCCAGCTGGCATATCCCCGGGGGCACATCCACGATCAACCCGGTGCACGTGACATGATCTTCTTTTTTCATGGTGGTACCCAACCCCACCACCACTATATGGACAAGCTCGAGCTCCAGATTAAATGCTATGCCTTTCACACCGCTAGAAAACTGGACCATTTCACCACATTTCAATTGATGCAACCCAGATACACATGGAATGCCATCCCCATAGCCCAAGACTAGCCCGTTTGATTCCACCGTTTGGGTACTCGTTGTGTCCAGTAGGTGCATTTGACTCTCTAATACGCTTGTCAGTTCAGCATAATGGGTTGGTTTGACTCCCATGGAACATTCCGAAGATATATGACCCTTCCCTTTGAGCGATTGGTCCTTCTATAACAATAAATGAAGCTTCGCATGTTCCATCCGAGGGGTCGAGGCCGAAAGTGTGAGTCGGGTCAATTGCTAACGACTATCACGCAAGGTTGGTAATGACTCGAATCAAGCACGACATGTCCACAATTAGGCAACTAATAGGGGTGAACTATATAGGGTCAAGTACCGTAGATCTGACCCTTTATCAACCAAACCGAATAGGTTTCAGTAGCCGAGTTCTAAACCCTTATAGATGAAGTAGACCTTAGGGTGAGGTTCTAAAAGATCTGACCCGAATAGGGTAAGGTTCAAAGATCTTACCCTTTCTAAAGTCAAGGGTCAGGAATCCTCACAATTCCTATTTCCTATTCTAAGGCTTCATTCTTCTTAAGGACTGAATGAACTATTCTAAGTGTGAAACTGGATTCACTATGCTAAGTTCAGTGACTCTCGGTTATCAATCGGGTAGACAGAACCATGAGCATTGTGCACGCATCTCTAAACTCAAGCTCTTGCTGTTCTTCCATTCCCGCTCGAAAAAATAAAGTCAAGAAGGTGAACAGAAACAGAAAGAAGAAAAAATCAATAGAAGAATACTTTTGATGTGGGGGGGATTTCTTTTCATAGTTATGTTTTGTACCCTCGCGATTCTACTTTCCTTCTTTGATGGAGAGAATGTGTTGGTATAGAATCTAGCAGCAATCCTTACCCTTTAGAAAGGGTCAGATCTTTGAACTTGGCTACTTTAGGTTGAGAAAGGTGCTAATTAATATATATATATCAAGGGTTTAGAAAGTTCTGTTAGCTCGATCTCCCTTTTCGGGATGCTTTCAAGGAGGATCCCTGCTCTTCGTGCCTCTCACTTAGTCATTCAGGAAGCATCACCTTGGGCCCGATTCACTAAGCCCGATCTTGATGTAGAAAGTGCCTGCGAACACTGAGTCGTCTGTCTCGCTTGCTACGGCTACTCCATAGTTTCGGTATAATATAGGTAGTAGCTTGTTTTATTGGCCTCAGTTACCAGGGCCTCCAATTGACCAGCAAAAAGAGAAGTGAGAGAGGACCTTGTAAGCTAGGTCCCTTTAAGCTCTTTCTGAATCAAGTTCCTAGTCTGTTTCGCAAGCTCAAGTTGAAAGCAAAGTCGATAGCCCCATCTCTTTTCCAGCAGCTTAGGCCCTTCCTTTATAGAACCAGGTGAACCGTCTCCTTCCTTTAATTGCGTCAAGTGCCCTCCGGAGGAGTTGCTTCATACCTTTGCAAGGCCTGGTACTATTTCATTCAATTCATATGATCCTATAGTAATCAAATGACTATTTGCGAAGAAATCCCAACTTGACTGGTGCCTCTTAGCTGGCACTAAAAGCTGGAGTTCCCTCTCCCTAGCTTTCATCACCTATTATCCTTTCCTAATCGCCTTCCCTTCCCTACCAACCATCCAATCTCAAAAGTACTCTATAAACAGAGATGCACTTACTCGAGTCCGGGTGCAAAATATTCCATTTGCCGAAGGACAAGACCTGAAGGAAGAGGTATTACAGGACCACATTACTTTATCTTTAACTACGGATCAAACTATGCAATCATCAAGTACTCTTCTAATAATGAGTACTCTAATCTAATAGTCGCTAAATCGATCTTCGCTATCCGGGCCTAACAAGTCGCCTGACTGGGGCCACTAGTCAAAAGTAGTCCTATACAAAACCGTTATCCGCCTTAAGCTCTCAAAAAACCCTCACCAATCTTACTGAGCCATCTAGTCAACACAACAGTAGTACGATACATCAGCCTCCTCTGACCCCAGTTCCACTGAATATGGGATTGCCACGCCTGGGCATGAAAAGGGACGGAAGCAAGCCTATCAAAAGAAAGGGGAGAGCAGTACTCTACTCTAATAGTCATGGAGGCAAGATAATGACTCCACTACCCCTAAGAAGTGTCTTCTTCAGCACCCGCTATGTCATCATCCTATGAATTTATATGCTAAATACCAAGTTGAATCTGGATTGGCTTGGTCTGACATGTAGCGTACTTATTTATCTATTCATCTGGTTCGAGTGGTTGATGAAGGGGCATGGCCCAGCATCCGTAGTTCTATTTGAAAATAGATATCGTTATAATATAGGTAGTAGAATGACCTTCCAACCTAATCTTTTCCAGTAGCTTAGGCACTCGGGCCTCTGTTTGATAGTTCAGTTTCGGCACCTCAGTTTTCTTTCCTTGCTCTTCTACACCTAACAGAATGCGGTCTCCTCCACAAGAACTTAATGAAGTTGAATAGGAATTGCAACATATACAGTCTACTACTATACTACTGGAACTTTAAGCTAAATGACTACGAATTCTAGTTCCGTCCCCAGACCGTGCCTCACCAACCCCCCATTCTGTACCGTCTTCCCTCAATTCCAACGGTACTTTTCCTATATAGTGCAGTGAAAGGGGACCAAACAAGCAAACAACGGATGAGCGCCCTACCTGATCTACGACCACCGTTGCGTGTTAGGCTGAGTACTCTTCCTATATGGACACTATTAGAAGAGTACCATGGTAGGTATGTAGGCAGGGAAAGGCCAATATAAAGCAGTAAACAAGGCAAAGGTACCATATAGAGACCCTTCTTACAATCGATGCCCTCATCCCAGTCACTACACTACATGAAAGAAGCAATGGGGAATCAAAGATCAAGTATGATTCTTGCTGCTATATTGTACTTCTCGTTTGACAATCCAATCCCTCACACTTGAAAGAGGGTAGGCAAAGAACGATTAATAGCTATTAATCCTATAACTCCAGCTAGACCAACAGGGAAAAAAGTGCATGCTAAGAGCCACCCCAAAACCAAGAGAGAGGATATTCCTTTATCTATGATGCTAGTTCCAGTACTTATATATATTATTATTGATATTCGACTGGGCTAGACACTTCAAGCTGAACTAGACCTAGCTAATGGGGATGAAGGAATGCTTGTAGGAATATTGGATGTGGGAAGCAGGCAATCATTCAAGACTACTTGAAAGAAGGGCGTAAAGGTGGGTAGTCTTATCCACTCTCTTAAGCCACTAGTTCGTGCTCATGTTAGAAGGGGTAAGTGGGGAATTCATACTTGAAGTCGAATCGATATCGAGTTGAATCTTTCTCTTTACTAGAAAGTAGAAAAAGAATGAAAGAGGGAAAGAGGGTCAGGCATGGAGGTCATATTCAGTTTATGCCTAGCTGACAAGGTTAATGAAGACTAAAAGACTAGATTAGACTCAAAGATGATGAAGCAGACTAAATGTTAGTGTTGGTCTGATCGTCTGCTCAGCTTAAGGAAAGATCAGATCTTTCAGACTGAAAGACTCGAATCGTAGTAGTTTGCTTTTGGAAAGCCAACTTCCTGTCTGATTATGTATTTCCGTCGGGCGGCTTGTTCTGGGCCTAGGTTTGCTAGGTGTAGTTCCGGCTGGACCGATAACTTAGAAGAAAAAGATTGAAATGACTGTTCAAAAGGAATTCTTACTGCTTAGCACTTGTGCTAAGGAACTGGTACTTATATATTATATATTGAGGGGTTCCTTTTAGTGTGATAAGGGAGGAAAGATGGAAAGATAAAGAATAAGAGAAAAAGTACTACTATCGTCCCCATAGATAAGATTTGATTGGAAAGGCCCCAGACTCTAGATATTGAACTTCGCATACCCCAAAAAACAGGACTTTGAAAACCTAGAATGAAGAGAGAGACCTTGTGTGTACCACTCTCCCATGAAGTTCCCATTAAAAAACGGAGAATCTATCTAATCTCGATTATTGCATTACTATTAGAGTAGAGTACTCACTATTAGAAGAGTAATGACGTCTTTAATAGTCATTCGATCTCTTAGATTCTTCTTTATTGTTCGTATACTCATTCGCTTGAAAGGATGGATATACGGTTGGTATAATTTGATCTGCAAGCTCCAAAAAGGAAGGAATTATATCTCCTATGGAAATGAGAGAGGCAGATTGGAATTCAAAGGGTGGAGAACTATATTAGGAAAGTGCAGAATAGGAGTGGGAATGAGAATGGGAAGAACTGCGTCGAACTTGATCGAATGTGTAAGAAAGGCGGGAGCATTTCACCTCCTCTAAACAAAAAGAGGATGATTTGGCCCACAACCATTAAAATCCCTATTCAAAACATGCAAGGGCTCTCGATGTATGATGAATTTCATGCAATTATCTTTCTATCCAAATGAAAAATTCCTTACTTTGCACAATTCAACAATACGGGTCACCCAGTTGTGCATCTCCGGCTTTATGCTGGGGCACTTTGCGGACATGCTACTGATAGCAAGCTCTGCATGCAACGCTACTCTTTCAGAGGAGTCTCAAGGGAGGAGCTTTACAATGTTTTTCCCGTCTGAATATTCAGAAAATCCGCACCTGGTCGGAATTATCTAGGGAGTTTATTGAACAATATCGACATAATTGTGAACTAACTGTGGATCACTGTGTCCTCCTGGGAATGAGCCGTAAGCCCAAGGAATCATTCCGGGAATGCACTCTCAGATGGAAAGATTATTCAATTCATGTACATCCACCCGTCAGAATATCCCCAACTGTTCATACAAACTCTCACGGGGGTATACTTTGATAAAATGTGTGCCAGTGTCACCAGAAAATTTTCCAACCTCATCCAACAGGGTCGAAACTGTTGTCAAGAAAGGTAACATATCAGGAAACTTCATCCAAAGCGAAGGGGAATCATTGTCCTACGCTAAAAATCTAGTAGAAAAGAAGCCTGAGAAAAAGGAGTCGCATGTTGCATCCTTCCCACATTGCCGTACAATCAAACGCCTATTCAGCAAGCTCTGTTACAACCAGCACAACCTATGGCAAACGCTCCTGCACCGCCTGAAATGGATCGAATCAATCAGCAGAGATAGAATGTCAGAAGGAATCAAGTCTTCACTCCTTTGGCCATTACTATGGCACATGCTTACAAACATTATCCAGAAGTGGGAAAGATTGCGCCAGTTCTAGCACTGCCTATTCAAAACCCACCACCCAGAAATTTCAATCCTGATCAATGGTGTACGTATCATTCCGGACAACTAGAACATTACATTGAATCTTGGTTTTCACTCAATCTAGGTACTCTTTGAATTCCATGTTAGGACTTTCTGGATTATCAAAGAGTTGGGAAAGAAGTAATGACACCACCAGGACAACCTAATGTTAAAACCCCCAGATCACAGAGAAGTGAATGTCCTATCACATGACGAGGAAATTAAAGACCCCAGTCCTTTAATTGGACCTCCCGGCACAGTAGTAATGGTCACAGTGGACCAAGAGGGAAAACAAGTCTGGCCCGAGGTCGGAAATCTGGCAAATCCCTCTTGTGAGGAAATACATTAGAATCATGGACTTCAACCGGTTTGGGAAAGCAAAAACAGGGCATTTATGAGCCAGTCGAAGCTCACCGAAATGACTGATGGTTTGGCATAGGGTATCAACGTAATCCCTAGGATGAAGACGAATTTTGGAGGTCTCGACCCTTTCACTTATAAATGAATGGATACTTCTGAAAGGAGGGAGCTTCAGAGCCATACTGGGACTTTCCTACCCGTTCAGTGGATGGGGCGATGTGTTTTCCGAAGAAGAAGGATTCCAGCTTCCGGAAGATCTAACTTCTCAAATCCAAAATCTCACCAAGGATCCACCCATGCATGATCGAAACAATCTCCACTAGCTCCAGTTCCCGAATCAAGGATATGGTTGTCGTCGAAGACAAGCTAGGGCATTATCCCAAGGTTGACAAGCAAACTACATTGGGAATCCTTTCAGCCATACAATATTGGTCAGAAGGCACGTTGGATGACCCCCACATCAAGATCACTAAAATACGAGATGTTGAGAATGTAACGACCCGAAATTTTGAATAAATTTTGTTTCCTAATTTTGTGTGTTATTTTATTTTTATACTAAAAAAAAACTGTTTCATTTGATAACATGAGTATAATTAAAATGAGACCATTGGGTTTTGACTGTTATATGACCATTGGTCAATATGAACGCTGGAAACTAAACGTTTCAATTATTGTCTCTAAATACAAGTGATCTTGGTTAATTAATATAGAAAGAAGATTCGATGACCTCATCCAATAGTCTCGGGCCAATCGAAGCCCATCTAACGGAACTTGGGAAGGAGGTAGCACCACTGGGCTTTGATCTGGACCAATCCCAAGCCAAACTTCATCGTGTGAAGCTAGAATGGAATCGACTTTGCGAGAAGTTCAGACTGACAGAAATTACTACTCGTGCAATGTTGTCTAATCCGCCCTCAGATTATCTCACCTTAGCACACCTTACACTTAGGTCCTATGCTGGGGTTATAAGGGGCTATGTAAGGAGACTGTATCTGCCTTGTGTAATCCTTTGTTTTAAATAAAAATTTGTATTTCTTCTTATGATGAAGTTTATGAATTTTTAAATGTCTGGATAAATATAGTATGCGTATTTTGATGAATTTTGGAGAAATGATATTTTAAAAATGTTTATTTAAACCTTAAATAATTAAAAATGTGTAATGATTTTCAAAAAATGGTCTTCTACAATTTTGTTCAGTATGAAATTTAGAGTCTAATAAGATCAACATAATTTTTGATGAATAGTAAATTATGAATAGTGATTTTATGCTTAGTATTAGTAATGTGACCAAATGGTTTAGTAATCTCACTTAAAGAAATCATTAATATAATCTAGGCACCTTGATTAAGTAATGTGATTCAATAAAATGGTTAAATAACGGTTTCATAAATTATTAGTCAAGTATTAGATTCTTTAGGTGAATAGTGTTTTTTAATTAAAAATTAAATTAAAAATATTTAGAAAAATATTTTTATAAAATGGACTTTATTTTTGAATTCAGAACATCGATATTATGCTAAGGTAATTTTTGGGGATTTTTCTGAAAAAAATGAATTTTCAGTGAATAGGGTATTTATTTAAAAATTAAATTAAAAATATTTAGAAAATTATTATTATAAAATGGAGTTCATTTTTGAAATTAGAGCATCGATATTTGGTTAAGGTGAATTTTTTGTATTTTTCTAAGAAAGTTGAATTTTCTATGAATAGTGAAAATACAGTTTTTAAGTTATGAGTGTTTAATGACATCATTACATGATGTATTAAGTGTGTAATAAATATGGTCGACTTATGAATAGTAAGATAAGGTATGAGGTGTCCCAAGTGGCCAATACCATGGGCAACTACCATGGTCAAGCCCATGGTTTTTCCAAAACCACCAATGAGGTGTCCCTTGGCCATTAATGCCTTGTCCCCTCACTTTCCCTATAAATACCAAGCCATCCTCTCATCCATTCGACTCCAAAATCAACCTCAACAATGTTATGGTCTCCGTACCTCCCAAGGAGTCCTACCAAGGTTCCCCCAAGCCCTCAAGGTCCCAACCTTTGAGTTTTAAGAGATACGTTTTAAGGTAAGGGATCATACCTCTCTCTTTCTTTTCAAATAATCTCTTTTATGTGATTTCTTTTATGCTCCATGCTCTTATGTTGGAGGATGTTATTTTATATTCCAATTACTTACCTTTTCATGTTCATATGATTATATACCCCCCTTTCTCTCATA
This sequence comes from Viscum album, assembly GCA_963277665.1. NCBI lineage: Eukaryota > Viridiplantae > Streptophyta > Magnoliopsida > Santalales > Viscaceae > Viscum > Viscum album. The sequence continues at coordinate 508,618,011 of OY728133.1, forward strand.
AATTCATTTTAGGAATGTTTAAGTGACGCCGTTAGGCTGCCGAATGTTTAAGGGATTATTTCACCTTTCTCATTTTTTCAATGTTCTACTTTCATGTCAAGTCTTTCAAGTTAATTTTTATTATGTTGGGATATGATCTCTATATATATCATACTTATCTTTTATGTTCATATTATGATAGACCCTATTTGATCTCATCAATTCATTTTTGTTGAAGTTTAAGTGACGCCGTTAGGCTGCCGAATTTTTAAGGGATTCTTTCACCTTTCTCATTTTTTCAAAGTTCTACTTTCATGTCAAGTATTTCAACTTACTTTTTATTAAGTTGGGGTATGATATCTATATCTATCATACTGATATTTTATTTTCATATTATGAGAGACCCTATTTGATCTCGTCAATTCATTTTTGTTGAAGTTTAAGTGACGCCGTTAGGTTGCCGAATTTTTAAGGGATTCTTTCACCTTTATAATTTTTTCAAAGTTATACTTTCATGTCAAGTATTTCAAGTTCCTTTTTATTATGTTTGGATATGATATCTATATATATCATACTGATCTTTTATGTTCATATGATGAGATACCCTATTTTATCTCGTCAATTCATTTTTTTGAAGTTTAAGTGTCGCCGTTAGGCTGCCAAATTTTCCTAAGAGAAATCTTATTTTTGTCTTCCTTTCATGTTCTTCATTTCATATGTTATATCTTTAAAATTTCATTACCATGTTCTTAAATAATTTATATTCTGTCCCCTTACTGTTTTATGGATCATCTATGAGTGGGTGACCCATGTCCCCTCTCTTTTTAGTGTTTTCTAAAACCACGTAACATAACCGTTATGCTGCAGAATTTCTGTATCAAAATGTCTCTCTCTTATTCTCAAATTCATTTATTTTATTAAGTTAATACTCAAAGATCTTTCTTCTAAATGGGTATTCACATATATACCAAAATGTTCTATTTTAAATTCTAGTATTTATATACATGATACCCGCTTTCCCTTTTCGTGGGTTTAAAGTGACATAAAATCATGTCTTTAAAGTAGTTTTTAAAACGTTATGATTTTGAAATGAAACCCATTTATTTTATGATATATGGGTTGTTTATGAAATTATTTATGATGATATATTTGGATCACATGATAATAAAGAAAAATTAAGGGTGCACCCTGATAGCTCTCTAATGCATTGGGTAAAGACTTAATCTCTAGAGATGACCATTTTTAACGATGCCTTGGTGAATAACTTTGGTAATTTTTAATGACACCTTGGGGATGGACCTTGATGAAACGGAAAGGATTGTCAATATTAAATGTTGTAGCCACATATTCAAGTTATGAAATACATTATTTTTATTATGATATACCTCATAATTTCTTTCTCATGCCTTAAAGTTCTTTTTCATGACATTGTTGATGTATCTCAAGTTCACATGTTAAATGTTTCCCCTTGTTTCCCTTACTGGGCCTTCTGATCACCCTTTCCTTTGATGTATTTCCCTAGGTTATAAGATGAAGTAATGAACCTAGGATGAACATAAGGATAAGCCTTTCAAGTGTTTAATAATAATTTTTTATGTTTTCATGTTTTAAGTTCCTGGTTTCCAAGACACTAAACCTTAAAGATCCTCGATTTTGTAAAATGTAATGAAAAGTTTTGTTATAAAAAGTCGGGATTACATAGTTTGTATCAAAGGAAGGTTTAGTTATTTTTGGAAATTAGGATTTGAAAACTTTAGGAAGAACCCTATAGAAAAGTTTAAATATAGGAAATCTTCCTGGTATTTTGGTGATTAATGAGTAAGGGGTTTCCAAGCAAATACATCCCTGTCTGGATATGAGCAGGTAGAGGTGGCTCTGGCACAGATGTACATAGGGGTAAAACTTGAAAACACAGCTTTGAGATAGACCTTAATAGGAACTGGTACACAACATTGGGCGTTGCTGCACTCTTGGTTACGACACTCCCAGGGGATATGATTTGGTAAATTCATAAGCTTAGTATGAACCATTGTTAAAGGAACAAAGATAAAATAAAATAAAGATTCACATAAGAATATATGATCATGGATAACCTAGATTGGAACCTAGAGGATCACATATTAGGGTATACTTTCCTTCTATATGTTTATCCTTATATTCTTAAATTTTCCTTTTAATGATTATTGGAAAAGTATTTAAGCCCCCTAATTATATGTTCTTTTCTTAGTTAATGGCGGGAAATGGAAGAGCATGTCCCAACAACCAATGTGATAGGAAATGTGATGATTTCCCTATTAATGTGACAGAGATGACGAAAGATCAAGTTGAACATATTTTGATTATGCCAAACTAGCTATCAAAAATCACAATTAATAATTGGTACCTAGTTGAATGCCCAAATTCATCAAGGAAGGAGAAGACAAATTCTCAAGGATGTTCATCTGATAAAGTTGATAAGGGAAAGAAGACCCAATTTCTTTTTTGCAAAAAGTGTGGGAAGAGTAACCAAGGAAAATGTCACAAAGGAACCGGGAGATGTTTTAAGTGTAGGAAGATAGGGCATAAAGTATCCAATTGCTTTAAAAAAATGGTTAATGTGATGAATGGAGATAAGGTTCGATCTAATATACCTTATACATTTCGATGTCGTAAATGTGGAGAAGTTAGACATTATCCAAGGAAATGATCTCTTGGAATGGGTGAGAAGCATGATGAGCATAAACAATCTTCAAGGAAAAGGGAACAATGAATGTCCTATGCTGAGATGGATCATGATGAATGAAGTACATGTAACTTCTTCACAATAGTTGTCTATGTCATGTTGTATTTTAGTTCGTGCTCTATGAGCATATATTTTATGTTTTATAAGATCATCAAGTAACTACCTAAGATGATTTTATATCATTATGGAAAAAATCTATTGTTATGTATCATATGTTGATGTAGTGAAACTGTTCTTATTAAAAAAAGGGTGTTTAGGGGATTAAAAGATGATTATTATTTTGCAAGACGTTCACTATTTTGGGAACCCTATTTGATCGAGGTAAATAGATTACTATGGTATTTTCTTTTAGGAGTAAAGGTTAACTTATATTTTGAAGAATTGATGAATTTAAGGTGAACTTATAGTAATTTAGGTTACATATGGAAATGATTAACCTATCTTGGGGAAAATGTGATTAGGTTAGTTACTTTTGTTATAAGATGATAAGAGTGGTTGATGTTGTTTGGAGATGAACGATAAAGTCTATCTTGGAATACTATGTTATGAGATCATTCTTATAATTGGGTTTCAATCTTAGTTTGGTTTATTTTGAGGAATTTTAAGGACAGTTATTTATGGAATGGTCTATGATGAACTTTGGGTAGTACCATGGAACTTTGATGATTTAAAAGTAGTTTCCCTTCCTATGGGATTATTTATTTTTGAAGAGTTGTTTTATCTTAAGCTTTCTGTTTTTGGGATAATGTTTAAAGATAGAATAAATTTATAGGTAATCTTTTGTAGATTACATGACTCTCAAGAAGATGATTCTTGTGTTTTGATGAGACCAAGTGTTTTTTTTGAATGATCATCGTTCGGAGAAAAGATTAGTTTTGGTAGAAACTTCTTAAAGGATGAAACTCTACTTGAAGGTAGGTATATTTCCTTATGTTTTTGTTCTATGTAGTAAATTAATTCCTCAAAATTATGAAAAGGAATGTAAAACAAAAAACGTTGTTGGTTTATGTTTCCTACTAGGTAATCAAAGACCGTATACACACATCATAAGTTTGTGATTTTATTATGGTTAACTTTCTCCTAATCATGTTTTCTATCACTCTCCCTCAGAACTTGACCCTTTTTTTCTCCTCGATGTCCATGTTTTCCTACATGGAATTATAGTGTGGGTTAACTCGGGTGACCTTTGTACTTCCATTTATTTCTTTTAAAGTAATAGTTTTACTAACTCCTTTTCTGATGTGGGACTTTAATTGAAATTTCAAAACCCAATTTTAAAAATTGCGAGGACGCAATTTCTTAAGGGGGGAATATTGTAACGACCTAAAATTTTGAATAAATCTTGTTTCCTAATTTTGTGTGTTATTTTATTTTTATACTCAACATAACTATTTCATTTGATAGCATGCGTATAATTAAAATGAGATTGTTGGGTTTTGACTGTTATATGACCATTGGTCAATATGACCGCTGGAAACTAAACGTTTTGATTATTATCTCTAAATACAAGTTATCTTGGTTAATTAATATAGAAAGAAGATTTGATGGCCACATCCAGTAGTCTCGGGCCAATTGAAGCCCATCTAACAGAATTTGGGAAGGAGGTAGCACCACTGGGCTTTGCTCTGGACCAAACCAAGCCGAAATTCATCATGTGGAGCTAGAACAGAATCTCCTTTGCGAGAAGTTCAAACTGATAGAAATTACTACAAGTGCAATGTTGGCTGAGCCGCCCTCAGATTCTCTCACCTTAGCACACATTACACTTTGCTCCTATGCTAGGGTTATAAGGAGATATGTAAGGAGACTGTAACTACCTTGTGTAATCCTTTGTATTAAATAAAAATTTGGATTTCTACTTATGATGAAGTTTATGAATTTTCAAATGCCCGGATAAATATAGTATGCGTATTTTGATGAATTTTAGAGAAATTATATTTTAAAAATGTTTATGTAAACCTTAAATAATTAAAAATGTGTAATGATTTTTAAAAAATGGTCTTCTAAAATTATGTTCAGTACGAAATTTAGAGTCTAATAAGTTCAAATTAATTTTTGATGAATAGTAAATTCTGAATAGTGATTTTATGCTTAGGATTAGTAATGTTACCAAATGGTTTAGTAATATCACATAATGAAATTATTAATATAATCTAGGCACCTTGATTAAGTAATGTGATTCAATAAAATGGTTAAATAACAATTTCATAAATTATTAGTCAAGTATTAGTTTTCTCAAGTGAATAGAGTTTTTTAATTAAAAATTAAATTAAAAATATTTAGAAAATTATTTTTATAAAATGGATTTATTTTTGAATTCAGAACATCGATATTATGCTAAGGTAATTTTTGGGGATTTTTCTGAAAAAATGAATTTTCGGTGAGTAGTGTATTTATTTAAAAATTAAATTAAAAATATTTAGAAAATTATTATTATAAAATGGAGTTCATTTTTAAAATCAGAGCATTGATATTTGGTTAAGGTGAAATTTTTGGATTTTTCTGAGAAAGTTGAATTTTCTCTGAATAGTGAAAATACAGTTTTTAAGTTACGAGTGTTTAATGACATCATTACATGATGTATTAAGTATGTAATCAATATGGTCGACTTATGAATAGTAATATAAGGTATGAGGTGTCCCAATTGGCCAATAACATAGGCAAATACCATGGGAAATCCCATGGTTTTTCCAAAACCACCAATGAGGTGTCCCTTGGCCATTAATGCCATGTCCCCTCACTTTCCCTATAAATACCAAGCCATCCTCTCATCCATTCGAATCCAAAATCATCCTCAACGAATTTATGGTCTCCTTACCTCCTAAGGATTCCTCCCAAGGTTCAGCCAAGCCCTCAAGGTCCCAACCATTGATTTTTAAGAGATACGTTTTAAGGTAAGGGATCCTACCTCTCTCTTTCTTTTCAAGTAATCTCTTTTATGTCATTTCTTTTATGCTCCATGATCTTATGTTGTAGGATGTTATTTTATATTACTCATACTTCCCTTTTCATTTTCATATGATTAGATACCCCATTTCTCTCATCAATTCGTTTTAGGAAAGTTTAAGTGATGCCGTTAGGCTGCCGAATTTTTAAGGGATTCTTTCACCTGTCTCATTTTTTCAAAGTTCTACTTTCATATCAAGTATTTCAAGTTACTTTTTATTATGTTGGGGTATTATATCTATATCTATCATACTGATATTTTATGTTCATATGATTAGAGACCCTATTTGATCTCGTCAATTCATTTTTTTTGAAGTTTAAGTGACGCCGTTAGGCTGCCGAATTTTTAAGGGATTCTTTCACCATTCTCATTTTTTCAAAGTTCTACTTTCATGTCAAGTCTTTAAAGTTACTTTTTATTATGTTTGGGTATTATATCTATATCTATCATACTGATATTTTATTTTCATATGATTAGAGACCCTATTTGATCTTGTTAATTCATTTTTGTTGAAGTTTAAGTGACGTTGTTAGGCTACTGAATTTTTAAGGGATTCTTTCACCTTTCTCATTTTTTCAAAGTTCTACTTTCATGTCAAGTATTTAAAGTTCCTTTTTATTATTTTGTGGTATTATATCTATATCTATCATACTGATATTTTATGTTCATATGATGATAGACCCTATTTGATCTCGTTAATTCAATTTTTTGTAGTTTAAGTGACGCCGTTAGGCTTCCAAATTTTCATAAGAGAAATCTTATTTTTGTCTTCCTTTCATGTTCATCATTTCATATGGTATATCTTTAAAATTTCATTACCATGTTCTTAAATCCTTTATATTATGTCTCCCTACTGTTTTATGGATCATTTATGAGTGGGTGACCCATGTCCCCTCTCTTTTCAATTTTTTCTAAAACCTCATAACATAGCCGTTATGCTGCAGAATTTCCGTCTCAAAATGTCTCTCTCTTATTCTCAAATTCATTTATTTTATTAAGAGAATACTCAAAGATCTTTCTTATAAATAGGTATTCACATATATACCAAAATTTTCTATTTTAAAGTCTGGTATTTACATACATGAGACCCAATTTCCCTTTCCGTGGGTTTAAAGTGACATAAAGATCATGTCTTTAAAGCAGTTTTTAAAACGTTATGATTATGAAATGAAACCCATTTCTTTTATGCTATATAGATTGTTTATGAAATTATTGATGATGATATATGTGGCTCACATGATAATAAATACAAATTAAGGGTGCGCCCTGATAGCGCTCTAATGCATTGGCTAAAGACTTAATCTCTAGAGATGACCATTTTTAACGACGCCTTGGTGAATAACCTTGTTAATTTTTAATGACACCTTGGGGATGGACCTTGGTGAAACGAAAATTATTGTCAATATTAAATGTTGTATCCACATCTTCAAGTTATGAAATATGTTATTTTTATTATGATATGCCTCATGATTTCTTTCTCATTCCTTAAAGTTCTTTTTCATGACATTGTTGATGTATCTCAAGTTCACATGTTAAATGTTTCCACTTGTTTCCCTTACTGGGCCTTCTACTCATCCTTTCCTTTGATGTATGTCCCCAGGTTATGAGATGAAGTAATGAACCTTGGATGAACATAAGGAGAAGCCTTTAAAGTGTTTAAGAAGAATGTTTTATGTTTTCATGTTTTAAGTTCCTGGTTTCCAAGATACTAAACCTTAAAGGTCCTCGGTTTTGTAATATGTAAGGAAAAGTTTTGTTATAAAAAGGCGGGATGCCATAGAGAAATTCACCACTAATGAACCAATAGTTTCCATGGAAGGGTTCATTCTATATATGGATCCCCAATGAGCATCTCGCCTACCACGACCTCCCCGAGTGATCTACCCACTGGGAAACTTTGTCACATTGCCGGTCCTAGAACAATCAAGGGTTGAGCCAACAATTGACTTACCAGTTCGCCCAGCCTTCTGCAGCACTACCAGAAGCATATGACACCTCTTATCCACCATCAGACCAATTCTTCATCAATCTTTCCAGATTTTTTGAAGTACATGTGCTTCAAAGAATGCTGTTAGGGTCACCTCAGGTTACATAGCTACATTCCAGTACCAATGTGTATAACTTCCCCATTGCTTAACCCAAACCCAAAGAAGGGTCCACTCCTGGAAGTCTTTTGATGACTTCATCAAGTGGAATTCCTCTAGGGTCAAGACTCACTCCTTTGGTTTCATAACTATCCTCAACCTCAGAGATAGGGATTCAAAGTTCTTCCCCTCCTGAACCAAAATTCTATATTTGGGAATTGGGAAGAAAGACGCATCCACCAAACTCTTTCGTAGTTTTTTTACCTATAATGGTCTAACCTAGAGAGTAACTTGTCATCGGCCCCTCCGACCCGACATATTTTAGAGAATCTATGCATAGAGTACTTCTCAGTAATATCGATCAGGCCATAGGGGTTATATAAATTCTTGAGATCCTTAGTAGAGCAGACACATGACTTAGGTCCACCGACATCCCTCGAACCCGAAAACGCTTTGCGAACTCCCCGGGCCTAGTCTTAAAGATCAACGACTTTTGGGTTGATATAGTGACCCCTAAGTTGGAAAAAACGTCAGAATAGACGTGCACCACCTTCTCATCAGTGATGATTACATCATCACCTAGAATGGCATAATCATTTAATAAAACACCAGGGTGAACTTGCTCGGCGCAATACCACACCACGACGTGGTGAGATAGTGCAAAGATAGGCCATGAGGAATAGTATCTGAGAGGTTGACCAGCCATGAATGACACCCATTATTTTCATTTAATAAAAGGGACCTCAAACATGGTGCTAGCAAGGGCAGTTTCCATAGCCCCAGAAGCAAAACCATCATCGATAGGACTTTATATGATAGAATACCTATAAAGCCCTGTTATCTCTTGAAGAAATAAGACGGGTCGTGGCCGACTTTAGATCAAAAGAATCAACCGTCATCTTTCCAAATAGTCTATCCAGAGGCGCTGTTTGATTCAACATGGAGTGCATAAGCCCCTGACGAGAGGGGCGACTCCAAGTTTGCCCCTTTATAGGCTGGTTCTGAATCCAGTGAAATGGAAGGTCAGACAGGTACTCTTCCTATATAGAGCTCCTAAAGTGAATTCAAGCCGGTACATTATTCCAAGGCCTGTCACCATGAATTCCACTTTCAAGAGTCCCATTTCGTATCCTATAAAAGTTGTCACAATCCTGCTTTGAGTGCTCTATCTGTTTGACCAAACAAATAAAAAAGTGACTGTATCGTCTTGTCCAGGAAAGCGGGACAGTCCCCTATTCCATGGTTTTTCCAACCCCAGGATGTGATGATTCCTACACAAGCTCTCGCGACCTCACGCTACCATACCAAACCACTGCCTAAATGCCGAGTCTTTCCCAGGAAAGAACGATAAGACACAATAATCCTTCTCATATTCCCAAATATAGAAGGGAATGTATGAGCTCTGTCTGTGAGCTACCGATGCTAGATTTGGCCCCCTATCTATGAATGATGAGAGCATACTTTATTCTTTGTATCACACTAAAAGGGTTTCTAGATAAGATAGAAGAATGGGCCAGGCTGGGAGAAAGGGGGAGGGAACCACTCTGACTAGTATGCTTCTGTCCAGAAATGATATACATTCTCCCTCCTGCTAAGAGTCCAATGGATCACTTCCTGCCTCGACTTCTGAGTCTGAATCCCAATCACTTTCTTTTCTATATAATTTTCTTTCTCTAAAGCGGGTATCCCGCTATCTCGTCCTCTATTCTTTCGAGTCCAAGTCTTCGTCGAGCTAGGAATCGTAAACGGTTCTGCGAGTCTCCCTTCCGGGCCCCTACACCTTTGGTTCCGCTGTCTAAACCACTACACCAGCTGACATACATATCTTCCAAAGACGACTCGTCTGACTCAACTATTAGAATATAATAGGCCCCATCTGATTCAGAAAGTAGGGTGGTCAAAGCCCTAGTTGGGGAAGGTGGGAATCACTTTCAGTGCCTTGTTGCTGCCGGACATACGAAATAAGGACCTTAATAGTTGAGCCCACTTCTATTTTCCTCCTTCTGAAGCGCGAAAGTAGCCTACCCCGTATGCATAAGAGTGGGAGTTTTCATGCAAAAATCATAAAGATGGGCTTAATTCTTAATTGATATAAACAGGCCAACGCCCCTTTCATTACGCTGTCTCCTTTCCAAGGGTCTGTTTGCCAAATCAATGCAATGATTCCATCCTGAAGAGGTGGGGGATGATCCACTCCCGGAGAAACGTAATTACGAATACAAAGACTGGTACTGATATATATTGAAGGCCAAAAGCCTATCAGCATCCAATATTGATATGTGTCCCCAATGACATGATAGTACAAGACCAACGTGGCATTGAATACAGTGCACGATCCTCCCCCTTGCAAAGCAGGGTGATGTTTTTTTTCTTAGCTCCGCTTCCTCGTCTTCTAAGTCTGCTTTCTCTTCTGAGCAGTCATAGGTCCATAAGCAAAAGGAAAAATGGCCGAGTGAACCTAAGCGAACAGAGGGAATTAGTAATAAGCTTAATTGGTAGCCGCCCTTCATGCAGAGGCAAGCGAAGTGAGTCGTTCTAGTCTCTGTCCGATTGAGCTAAAAGGTCAGAATAACTATAGGTTTAAGAAGTTGTCCTGTTGGAGAGAAAGGTCAGATTCGCTATGTTCTTTATCCTTATCAGTGAAATATATTTCTTTCAATCATGCTCTTGGCCCTACCCTAGCCTCTGATCTTCATTCTGATTCGACACAGAACTATTGTCAGATTTCCACGACTACGGATGAATACTATTCTGATGATTCAAAAGAATAGGCCAAAAGATGGGAAGGATAGGAATAATGTGATGTGAATTCATCTGGAACTACTGGAATAGGGGTGTTTAACCACCCAGTGATCCATAACTAAAAGACAGGTGGGAAATCTCTATGCAGAGAGGAAAACAACCTCCCATATATATCAGTACCAACCTACCAAGGAAGGTCATGGGGTCTAGACTGAATCCCAACTCCAGGATATCAAGTTATTAACCTAATAGACCTAATAGTTATTGAAGATACCATTCGAGGGTGCTGATGGAAGATCCCAGATCAGATGGTTGTGGATATGAATCTTACAAGGTGTAAGATCTAGGGTACAGACCAAGGGTGATTGCATTTGATTAAAGGAGCTACACTATTTTAGAACTATTTATTCTATACCTATTTTATGTCATTATGTATTAGAAATGAGTTTACCATCCTTCCAGTTCTTCGAATCGACAGGTGGACCCGCTTCCTCTCCCCAGCTATATCTCCCTATCGGTCGAATGGTCTCGTCAGCCTAAGCTACTTCCAATCACTTATGGTCGGCTTTCTCCTTCGGAGTCAAAGACGAGTGCACATGTGTGTTCTTACATGTGTTAGTCCATCTGCTCACCTACCCACATTAGCCTTAAACTCAACTTTGGATCTAGCTTCAACCTTGGCACCTAGTTGAACGTAGGGAAGGGGGAGAAATAATGCTTGGGGATAGCCCGCGACGAAGACTTCTTAGTTTGGCTTCCCCCCCGACCGGAAGAGATTATGCTAGTTGATAAAACACATTTTTATTGAATATTTTATTGATAATAAATTATATAATTTCCTAAAATTGTGTTAAGTATGTTCAATTATAAAGTATTTGGGATTAGATCATTCATTTGAATATTTGATGAAAATTCCAGTTTTACCCTTTCAAAATCACTGTAGTATTTCAATCATAAATATTTTTATTTAAATTATTTGAACTTAATATTTTGTAACTGTGTTCCTTACTTAATGGGATACAACTTTTATTCAGAACACTAGATAAAAATAATGAATTTGGAGGGAGTAATTGGTCCATAAAATCAAAGGTGGGCTGGACACGCCAGAATGGAAAAGCTCATGTATTTTGGCCATAAATCCTTCATCTGAGCCTGGATTAAGCCAAAAAATTTAGAGGAGATAGAGGACCCATATCCTAACATATGGTCATTCTGGAAGACTGGACAATTCATAGTTTTTGTGGTCAAATGGGCGGCGAAAGTTAGAATAAAATATTTGGCCGAATTTCCACATTCACACTTTAAACCACTTGTAACCTCTCCTCCCATCCCCTCTATAAATTGGATTTTTTCTCATTTGGAGGGGTTGTGACGTGAATTAGGAAGTTTAGGGTAGAGAATAAGAGGTTACACTCCAATTCCTCAAGCAATTCAATAAGGGTATCTCTTGAAGCAAGGATCCCTTCGTCGAAGCCCTATTCTTCTTCCTCATGTTGTAATGTTTGTGTTTTCTTAATAAACTTATTTGTTATTCTTTTATTTATTCTCTTTTATTCAGTTTTGTTTAAATTTATTCTTCTCTTAATCTTCCTCTTTGTGCTAGAATTTTTGAGTAGAAGCGTTATTGGGTTATACCCATTATAATCCTTTGCACATGCAAAACGCTTCTACGATGATTACGCCACCCATGGAAGAGTAGTCTTTTAGTAATCGATCTATCTTCTAACCTCTTCATTTAATTATTTTGAATCATTAAGATACTGTAATTCACTTAATATGATCAATAAATTGTGTTTTTAAATTGTAAGAAACTAAGAAAGCTATTGAATAATAAACACAAAAACACGCGAGGTCGAGATTTTGTGTAAATTGTGATAGCGCGATCTTAATCGGTAATGAAAGACCACATGGGATAAATTTGTAGAGTTAAAATATAATCCCTAAACACAATTAATCCTCATTTATAGAATGGATATGTGCTCTCATTAACCACTAACCATAAGCTAACCTTAGAACAACAATCAAAGCAGGGTGCTGCGATTGCGTGTTTTGAAGCTAGCCTAGGGTTTAAGTAATTCCATCTTTGTGGTTAAGTTAACTCTTGTAGGGTTCAAGGGTTAAAAAATTAGGGGATCATAATTAAGTATATATTAATTTAAATTATAATTATTAATAATTGAATGAAGTGGTATAGTTAGATCGATTACGCCTTTTAAGATAGATATCTAAAAAAACATCTTCTTAATGTGTCATTTTAATAGAAATTCATTTCAAAACTAAAAACAAAAAAATATACAAGATTCTTCCAGCAAACTTCTTCTAGATTCATAAACTATAAAAAACCACAATTCTTTAAATTAGTGTTTTTATTATATTCTATTTTATTTTTTAGAATACCTTTAATAAGTTGTTATAGTCACTTCCTCCTTTGAGAGACGACCTTGGTCATCCACTCCGCTGCATCTAAGTACACCAAAATCACACTAATCATTTGCGGGTTTCCACAACAGCGCTATTTCAAATTGGCACCGTTTTCGGGGATTCAAGTAATTTATTAAACAATTTAGAGGTATTTATTTTATTTTTCATTTTATTATTTTCTTCACCTCTCTCTTTCATCTTTCCCCTTTCTCAAGTTTTCAGTTTTTTTCATCCTCTTCTTTTCTTTTTGGAACATCAACTCAAACTTCTCTTTTTTATTTTACTATGGTCCACTTTATTTCTTTTAATTTTTATTTGATTTATGACACGAACTAATCTCGAAGATCTCTTAGATCTTGACCCTGAGATTGAGCGTAGCCTTAGAGCTCGAATCAGACATTCACAGTCTACGAGAAGTTTCAATATTCTACCAGTTGGTGAATTCTTCTCTTCTGGAAGCATTGAAATTGGAAGCAATTCAAATTCAAAAATAAAAGAGGAACCAATGGATGTAAATAATGGAAATGAACTTAATATAACCATTCGAGAATTGTCTGCACCAGATATTAACTATCAACCAAATTTTATTGCATACCCGAATCTCGAATCAAACTTTGAGTTAAAATCTGGGTTAATTTACCTTCTTCCAAAATTTCATGGCTTATCTGGTGAGGATCCAAACAAACACATTAAATAATTTAATGTGGTTTTCTCAACCCTTAAACCAAGAAATATTTCTAAAGATCAAATAAAATTAAGAGCATTCCCATTCTCACTTGATGGAGCTGTGAAAGATTGGATGTATTATTTACAACCCGAGGATGTAACTTGTTGGAACGATTTAAAACATCTTTTCTTGCAGAGATTTTTTCCAACATCGAGGACCACTTCCATTCATAAGGAGATCACGAGGATCAATCAAGTACAAGGGGAGTCAATGTATGAGTATTGGAAGAGATTCAAGAAGTTGTGTGCAAGCTGTCCACATCACCAAATCAGTGAGCAACTCCTCATTCAGTAATTTTATGAAGGACTCACACCTATGGAGAGGATCATGGTGGATGCCACAGCAGGAGGGGAATTGGTGGAAAAGACACCAATAGCCGCACATGCATTGATCGACAAGATTGCACAAAACTCCCAACAATTTGGCGATCGAGGTACACCACATGTCAGGGGAGTACATCAGGTAAGTCCTTCTTCTCTTGAAAGTCATTTGATTGATACCAATTTGGAAGAATTGACCACTATGGTGAGGCAAATTGCATTGGCTCAAAAGAACTCCCAACCCCCTCCTTCAAAGCCATGTGGCATTTGCACTGAGACAAGCCTCCCAACCGACTGTTGCCCACAACTCCAAGAAACAGAAGATTGTGGAGCAATGTTCCCTGGGAGACCATATCAGCAGCAACAACAGGCATATCCCCAAAAGAAGTATGAATCCTTTGCACCAACATTCAAACAAGGGTGGAAGGATCAATCAGACACGAGTTATGGATCTGGGCAACAACAAAGGTCCCCTTTTCAACCAAACTTCCAACAGCCTCTACCTTACCAACAGGGTTTCCAACAACCCCAAAGGAGATTCGAAGCTCAAACATCAACAAGTCCGCAACAAGGGAATATCCAACACAAGGTAGACTCTAACACTGATGATCTTTTGAAACAAATTGTTCTTAATCAACAGAATGAGTTGAGGAGTCAAGGTTCGAAGTTGAGGGAGTTGAAGACTCAAATGAGCCAGATTGCCACCGCCCTCCATGAACTTGTGAGTAAGAATTCTGGAAATCTACCTTCCCAACCCACTCGAAATCCAAAGGGGAATGTCAGTGCCATCACTTTGAGAAGTGGGAAGCAAATTAATGATACATCTGTACCTACCATTCCACCGGGATTCACATCAACTCCAGAGAAGCTGCATTCCATACCAACAGATGAGAAATCCAAGGAGAAAGATAAAGGTAAGAAAAAGATTGATGATGTTCTTCCTAAACCCCTTCCTTTTCCAAATAGGGTTGTTCAAACCAAGAAGATGGGTTAAGAATCAATGAAAAAGGAGGTTTTGGACACATTAAAGCATGTGGAGATCAACATTCCTCTACTTGAAGCCATTAAGCAAATCCCAAGGTATGCAAAATTCTTAAAAGAACTTTATACCAATCGAAGAGGGCTCAAGGGAAATGAGACGATCAACCTTGGAAGGAATTTCTCAGCACTCATTACACCAACTCTAGCAATGCCAAAAAAGTGCAAGGATCCCAGGACATTCACCATACCATGTAACATAGGAGAGTTTCACTTCTCTGATGCTCTTTGTGATTTAGGAGCTTCAATAAATGTGATGCCTCACTCTGTATTCTCTTCTTTACAGGTTTTTGAGTTGAATCCGACGAGAGTAGTGGTGAAACTGGCGAATAGATCTATGGCATATCCCGCGGGAGTTCTTGAGGATGTACTTGTCTGGGTAAGAGACATAATCTTTCCAGCAGACTTCTATGTACTCAAAATGGAGGATGATCAGGTAAGTTCTCGTGCTCCCATTATCTTAGGTAGACCCTTCCTCAAAACTGAAAAAACTATCATAAATGTTCATGAGGGTACACTTTCCATGGATTTTGGAGATGAAGTTTTAATTTTTAATGTTATGGACTCCATGAAGTACCCCTCTGAGAACCATTCTGCTTTTGTTATCTCCCATTTTTAACCACCAAGTAAAAACTCCATGGATTTTGATTATCCTATGCCTAGGGAGATTATGAGTATTGGTTCTGGTTTAATGTCTAAGAGAACTTCCACACCTGTTTCTAATGAACAAGACTCTCTAAGATTTGATTTTGAAATGGATTCATATTCTGATCTTGATCATGTGAACTTTGATTATGACATGGCTATTGAGTATGCAGATGGATTTGGTGATTTATTCTATGATTGTGATGATTTCTATTCTGATACTGATGTTCATTGTGCAGATATGTCTATTGCATCAATTTATCCATCCATACATCACCCCTACATTGGAACTCAAGCCATTGCCCCCAAATCTTAAATATGCATACTTGCTGAGTGATGATAGATTACCTGTTATCATTGCTAACAATATCTCTTTTGAACATGAAGAAAAACTTTTGAATCTATTGAGAGATAACATTAGGGAAATTGGTTGGACATTGGCAGACATATCAGGTATTAGCCCCTCCATTTGCATGCATAGGATTCTCTTGGAGGATGGGGATAAACCGGTGAGGCAACCAAAAAGAAGACCCAATCCAACCCTTCTGGAGGTTGTTAAAAAAGATGTTCAAAAATTGCTCGAGGCAGGTATAATTTACCCTATTTCTGACTCACAATGGGTTAGCCCTGTCCAGGTTGTACCGAAGAAAACTGGTTTCACTGTTATAAAAAATGAAAATGATGAGTTAGTTCCTGTGAGAGTACAAAACAGTTGGTAAGTGTGTATTGATTATAGGAAACTAAATCAATCCACTCATAAGGACCATTTCCCACTTACATTCATTGACCATATTCTTGAGAGACTTGCAGGTAGGACACATTATTGCTTCTTGGATGGTTTCTCTGGCTATTTTCAGGTTCCCATTATAGAATAGGACCAGGAGAAGATGACATTCACCTACCCATTCGGTACCTTTGCTTACCGAAAGATGCCATTTGGACTTTGCAATGCCCCAGGTACCTTCCAGAGATGCATGGTGAGTATTTTCTCAGATTTCATTGAGACCTACATGGAGGTATTTATGGATGATTTTACAGTTTATGGATCCTCATTTGATGAATGTCTCTCTAGTTTTGGTGATGTGTTGCATCATTGTATTGAGAAGAATCTGGTCTTAAATTTTGAAAAATGTCATTTCATGGTCGAAATGGGAATTGTATTAGGTCATATAGTTTCACAACATGGCATTGAAGTTGATAAATCTAAGGTGGACATTATTCCATCCCTCCCATATCCTACATGTGTGCGTGATGTTCAATCATTCCTTGGACATGATGGATTTTATCGACACTTCATTAGAGATTTTAGTAAGATCGCTCTACCCTTATCTCGATTGCTTCAAAAATAAATTGACTTCAATTTTGATGATACTTGCAGGACTTCCTTTGATGAGCTAAAGAAGTGTCTGACCACTCCACCTTTCATACAACCCCCACAGTGGGAGATTACTTTTGAGCTTATGTGTGACGCCTCCAACTTCGCGGTTGGAGCTGTCTTATCTCAGAGGGTGGAGGGACGTTCACATGTGATCGCCTATGCATAGAGGACACTGGATTCAGCTCAATAAAACTAAAAAACCACGTAAAAGGAGTTTCTTGCTATCATATTTGATTTAGATAAATTTTGTTCGTATTTATTGAGCTCTAAAGTAGTTTTTTTTTCTGACCATGCAGCTCTGAGGTACCTCTTGAAGAAGCCAGATGCAAAGCCTAGGCTGATCCGATGGATGCTCCTTCTTCAGGAATTTGATATTGAGATAAAGGACAAAAAGGTGTCAAAAAACATGGTGGCATTCCACATGAGTTGGATTACTCACACACTAGAGGATGACACCTTGGACCAGGTACCACTTCGGGACACTTTCCCCAATGAGCATCTTTATTCCATCTCAGGTACGCATCCTTGGTATGCAGATTTAGTTAATTACCTTGCTGCCTATGAAATCCCTGCAAATTTAATGAAACATCAAGTCCAAAAATTAAAAAGTGAGTCTAGTTTTTATGTGTGGGATGATCCTTACCTCTAGCGCATGTGTAGTGACCAAGTCATTAGGAGGTGTGTTCCTGATCATGAGTTTGAGTCTGTTTTTCATTTCTGTCATACACTTGCTTGTGGTGGACACTTTAGACCCCAACGTACTGCTAGAAAAGTCTTAGACTCTGGATTATATTTGCCTAGCTTATTTCATGATTCCCATGTGTTTTGTAAGTCATGTTGTCGTTGCCAACACACTGGAAACATTTCAAGAATACATGAGATGCACCAACAACCCATAATATTCTATGAGAATTTTGATGTATGGGGCATTGATTTTATGGGTCCTTTTCCCAGTTCATTTGGATTTTTGTATATTTTGGTTGTTGTTGATTATGTGAGTAAATTGGTGGAGGCCAAAGCCACCAGGACTGACAATTCTCATATTGTAGTGGATTTTTCAAGGCTCAAATTTTTTGCAGGTTTGGAGTACCAAAGGCCATCATCAGTGACCAAGGGACACACTTTTTCAATAGGAATTTTGATTCCCTCCTTCGGAAGTATGGGGTGACACACAAAACATCAACACCATACCACCCTCAAACAAATGGCCAGGCTAAGGTTTCAAATCATGAGTTGAAACAAATCTTGGAGAAAATAGTGCAGCCAAATAGGAAGGATTGGAGCAAGCGCTTGGATGATGCATTGTGGGCTTATAGGACAGCATACAAGACACCCATTGGTATGTCCCCCTTTCAGATTGTTTTTGGGAAAGCATGTCATCTCCCCATGGAAGTTGATCAATGGCCTTATTGGGCTATAAAGCAATGTAACATGGATTTGGCCCAAGCTGGAATCCAAAGGAAGATGTAAATTCAAGAGGTTGAGGAGATTAGATTGTCTTCGTATGAGAACTCAAGGCTCTACAAGGAAAGATAAAAATCAACTCATGATAGAATGATCCAACAAAGGGAGTTTCATGTTGGAGATAAAGTCTTTCTCTACAGTTCACGACTGAAGCTGATGCCTGGTAAGTTGTGTTCCAGATGGTTAGGTCCTTATATTGTATCTAATGTTTTTTATGGTACAGTGGAGATCACACAAGAGGACACTAGAAGGAGATTTACAGTCAATGGGAAACTTTTGAAGAGATATATTGAGGGACTTCCTACTAATGCAGTGGATTTTATCACACTGCATACAGCCCCATGGTGGGAGATTCCTTTTGAGCTTATGTGTGACGCCTCCAACTTCGCGGTTGGAGCAGTCTTATCTCAGAGGGTGGAGGGACGTTCACATGTGATTGCCTATGCATCAAGGACACTGGATTCAGCCCAATCAAACTACACAACCATGGAAAAGGAGTTTCTTGTTGTCATATTTTCTTTAGATAAATTCCGTTCATATTTATTGGGCTCTAAAGTAGTTTTCTTTTGACCATGCAGCTCTGAGGTACCTCTTGAAGAAGCCAGATGCAAAGACCAGGCTGATCCGATGGATGCTTCTTCTTCAGGAATTTGATATTGAGATAAAGGACAAAAAGGGGTCAGAAAATTTGGTGGCAGACCACATGAGTAGGATTACTCACACACTAAAGGATGACACCTTGGACCAGGTACCTCTTCGGGACACTTTCCCCAATGAGCATCTTTATTCCATCTCAGGTACACATCCTTGGTATGAAGATTTAGTTAATTACCTTGTTACCTATGAAATCCCTCCAAATTTAAAGAAACATCATTTCCAAAAATTAAAAAGTGAGTCTAGGTTTTATGTGTGGGATGATCCTTACCTCTGGCATATGTGTAGTGACCAAGTCATTAGTAGGTGTGTTCCCGATCATGAGTTTGAGTCTGTTTTTCATTTCTATCATACACTTGCTTGTGGTGGACACTTTGGACCCCAACGTATAGCTAGAAAAGTCTTAGACTCTGGATTATATTGGCCTAGCTTATTCCATGATTCCCATGTGTTTTGTAAATCATGCTCTCGTTGCCAACACACTGGAAACATTTCAAGAAGACATGAGATTCCCCAACAACCCATACTATTCTGTGAGATTTTTGATGTATGGGGCATTGATTTTATGGGTCCTTTTCCTAGTTCATTTGGATTTTTGTATATTTTTGTTTCTGTTGATTATGTGAGTAAATGGGTGGAGGCCAAGGCCACCAGGACTGATGATTCTCATGTTGTAGTGGATTTTTTCAAGGATAAAATTTTCTACAGGTTTGGAGTACCAAAGGCCATCATCAGTGACCAAGGGACACACTTTTGCAATAAGAATATTTCTTCCCTCCTTCAGAATTATGGGGTGACACACAAAAAATCAACACCATACTACCCTCAAACAAATGGCCAGGATGAGGTTTTAAATCGTGAGTTGAAACAAATCTTGGAGAAAACCATGCAGCCAAATAGGAAGGATTGGAGCAAGCGCTTGGATAATGCATTGTGGGCTTATAGGAAAGCATACAAGACACCCATTGGTATGACCCCATTTCAGATTGTTTTTGGGAAAGCATGTCATCTCCCCTTAGAAGTTGAGCATTGGGATTATTGGGCTATAAAGCAATGTAACATGGATTTGGCCCAAGCTGGAATCCAAAGGAAGCTACAAATTCAAGAGCTTGAAGAGATTAGATTGTCTTCGTATGAGAACTCAAGGCTCTATAAGGAAAGATAAAAAGCAGCTCATGATAGAATGATCCAACAAAGGGATTTTCATGTTGGAGAAAAAGTCTTTCTCTACAGTTCATGACTGAAGCTGATGCCTGGTAAGTTGCATTCCTGATGTTTAGGTCCTTATATTATATCTAATGTTTTTCCTTATGGTGCAGTGGAGATCACACAAGTGGAAACTGGAAGAATATTTACAGTCAATGGGAAACGTTTGAATAGATACATTGAGGTACTTCCTACTAATGCAGTTGATTTTATCACACCGCATGACCCCATCATCACTTGAGCACATCAGGATGTTCCCAACCCTTTCACTTTTATATTATTTGTCCTATTTAAAAATTCTGCATTTCATGTGCATATATCATCTCATGGGTTCACATTGAGGACAATGCAATATTTTAAGTGTGGGGGAGGGAACCTTTTAGTTTAGTAATATCAATTGTTTTCCTATTAAAAAAAAACAATTTTTTTTTGTGTTTTTCAAATTTTGTGTGTTTATTTTTCAATTTTCTTTGTGTTTTTGAAATTTTTGAGCTAAAATGATTCTCATCACAATTTTGAAATGCATATCAATGATTGAAACGATTTATCCCTTGAAACTAAGCTTAAATGAATGTTGAAATGACTTTGTTTCAACTTCAAATATTTAGTAATTTCATGAAAAGTACACTGAATTTTGAATCCCATGACACATATCACTGTCTTTATATTTGAAATCACTTTCCTATGAGGCTTATGAAACATTATTTTCATATTCTTTACATTCATCTCACTTCTTGAGAGAACCAAACCATGCTTGATTTAACCAGAATTTGATCTATTCCTGTCAAAACTTGACGGTTTGAGGTACTTATGTTTAAATGATTAAGGCATTTTTTTGGTATTAAAGCCCCTATTTCCAAGAATCCTTTTTCATAATGGCCTACCTTGAACATTTAATCCTTGTATCCCTTAGAATCCATGCACAACCTGTTAGGTTAGCCACATTACAAGCCTATTTTCCCTATCCAACCAACTCTTGAAGTGAAATTGCATAATCTAGTTGAACTTAAGTGTGGGGGAAGTTATCTTGTGTTGTGCTACCACATTCTATGATACTTTGGGTGGAAAATTAAATTCTGAAGAGATATGTTTGCTACTGAAGAAATTCATTATATTGAAAGTTGTGCCTTTTCTGGAGCTTTCATGACAAGTGAAGTTGTGCCTTTTCCGGAGCTTCTAATTTAGGTGGAAAGCTATGCCCATCTGGAGCTTTCAAGAAAATCATGTTTGAGAAGATAATCATTTTTGATGCTGAAATGATGAATGGTGTAAACTTTTCATGAATTTTCATGATGATGGAGCTGAATTGATACTATGAGGATTAAGGATAAGACCATATTTAAGTGAAAATTAGATTAATGCAATTTTGCATCAAAAAGAGTCAAGCCCTCCTCATTCAGCCTTAGAGTTTTTCACATCTTAATCCTACCAACTGAAATCCATAGAACAACCTTGAAAATTACTCATGATAAAAATATGTCCTTGACTCACATTGGGTGGCGATGTAGGAATATATCAAGCCTATGGTGACCCTTGTATGAGTTTGGATGAGAAAGACATTGCAAAAAAATGACATTTGTGTGATAAGAGAAAATTCAAGTGAGGTAAGTGTTTTTTGCAAGGTAGGATAAAAAAAGTGGAAATATATTGAATGATATAAATGAAGACCTTAAAATAATGGTTTTTTATGAGGCATTATATCTTTTGTTTCTTGTTTTGTAATTGTTTGATCTCAAAGATATGTGTTTTAAAATTGGTTTTGATTTGATATTGATGTTTACTTGACATGAGGTTTTGCCCAGGAGTGAAAAAGGGTAAGTGTGGGGGAGTTGATAAATTTTTTTTATTGAATATTTTATTGATAATAAATTATATAATTTCTTCAAATTGTGTTAAGTATGTTCAATTATAAAGTATTTGGATTAGATCATTCATTTGAATATTTGATGAAAATTCCAGTTTTACCCTTTCAAAATCACTGTAGTATTTCAATAATAAATATTTTTATTTGAATTATTTGAACTTAATATTTTGTAAATGTGTTCCTTACTTCATGGGATACAACTTTTATTCATGAAACTAGATAAAAAGAATACATTTGGATGGAGTAATTGGGCCATAGAGTCAAAAGTGTGCTGGACACGCCAGAATAGAGAAGATTCTATATTTCAACCATAACTCCTTCATATGAGCATAGATTAAGCCCAAAGTTTTGTAGAAAATAGAGGACCCATATTCGAACATATGGTCCTTCTGGAAGGCCAGACAATTCACGCGTTTTGGTGGCCAAATGGGCTGTGAAAGTTGGAATAAAATATTTGGCCGAATTTCCACATTCACACTTGAAACCACTTGTAACCTCTCCTCCAATCCCCTATATAAATTGTAGTTTTTCTCATTTGGAGGGGTTGGTACGTGCATTAGAAAGTTTAAGGCATAGTAGAAGAGGTTCCACTCCAATTATCCAAGAAATTAAATAAGGGTATCTCTTGAAGCAAGGATCCCTTCGTCGAAGCCCTATTCTTCTTCCTCATGTTGTAATGTTTGTGTTTTCTTAATAAACTTATTTGTTATTCTTTTATTTATTCTATTTTATTCTGTTTTGTTTAAATTTATTCTTCTCTTAATATTCCACTTTGGGCTGTAATTCTTGAGTAGAAGCGTTATTGGGTTATACCCATTATAATCCTTTGCACATGCAAAACGCTTCTATGATGATTACGCCACCCATGGAATAGTAGTATTTTAGTAATCGATCTATCTTATACCCTCTTAAATTAATTATTTTTAATCATTGAGATACTATATTTCACTTAATATGATCCATGAATTGTGTTTTTAAATTGTAAGAAACTAAGAAAACAATTGAATAATTAACACAAAAACACGTGAGGTCGAGATTTTGTGTAAATTGTGAGAGCGCGATCTTAATCGGTAATGCAAGACCACATGAGATAAATTTGTAGAGTTCAAATATAATCCCTAAACACAATTCATCCTCATTTACATAATGGATATGTTCTCTAATTAACCACTGACCATAAGCTAACCTTAGAACAACAATCAAAGCAGGGTGCTGCGATTGCGTGTTCTGAAGCTAGCCTAGGGTTTAAGTAATTCCATCTTTGTGGTTAAGTTAACTCTTGTAGGGTTTGAGGGTTAAAAAATTAGGGGATCATAATTAAGTGGATATTAATTTAAATTATAATTATTAATAAGTGAATGAAGAGGTATAGTTAGATCGATTACGCCTTTTAAAATAGATATCTAAAAGAACATCTTCTTGTTGTGTCATTTTAATCGAAATTCATTTCAAAACTAAAAACAAACAAAATATACAATATTCTTCCAACAAAATTCTTCTAGATTCATAAACTATAACAAACCCAAATCCTTTAAATTAGTGGTTTTATTCTATTCTATTTTATTTTTTAGAATACCTTTAATAAGTTGTTAAATTCACTTCCTCCTTTGAGAGACGACCTTGGTCAGCCACTATGCTACACCTAAGTACCCCAAAATCACACCAATCATTTGAGGGAGCCCACAACAGTGATCTATCACTAGTTACTAAGAGACTTCAGTTATTGAGGATAGAACTATATACTTTATCCCAAAATAGATTAAGGGATTATTAGGTTATTCTGTTCTACATTCGCTAATTCGTAAATCCATACATAGAACTTTCCATCATTTTGGAAAGAAGTATTACTACAATAGCGGTTATTTTCGTGCTTTAAAGTAAAGTATCATGGCAGTCGACTCAGTCTTGTCCATTCCCATTAGTGGTGTTTGAATCTGTGCTGGTAGGTTGAAAGTAAATCTTCCTTCAGGAGGGATAGGTTTACGAAGACGCTCGACGTAACCGAATTCCTTTAGTCTCTTTCTTGTTGAAGCGCTTAATCCAATAGTAATAGAATATGGATATTCCAAAACAGCTTTCACGAATGAATTCGACCAAGGTCCTTCTTTAAGTCCCAAATTCCATACCATTGAATAATCTGTTAGAGGAGGAATTCCCTGTGTTAGCGGAACTGGGATAGCCTCGTAAAAGGAAAAAAGAGTCCAGGAGTGTCCATATGAACCCCATAACTGGATTCATTAAAAGAATTAATGCGTGGGATAATAGATGCGAGGTTTATTTCTTCTTTATTTATCCACTTGTGTGGAATCTCCGTAACGATTTCAAGGGACTAGCTAACCGTTGATTAAATGTCATCTTCCTCAGGGAACTGAATTCATTCTTTATCTCAACTCGGTCTTTCCAAGAGAAGACGGAACTAGGTAAAAGAAATCTCATAAGGAGGTTTTGTATCTACTTCCCCTTTATGGGAAGGGGGATTTCCAAGACCAATTTGACCTACCAATAGGCTGAGCTTATCATTTTAGAAGAGGAATGATATGGAATCCCTTGAAAGGAAGGGTGAATGGATAGCTTAAAATCTTTTCTTTTAAACCCTTGGACTGAGAACTCTTGAATAAATACTACTATGCTATGTCCCTAAGAGAAAGAAAAATCCTTACTTAGCAATCTAGGCCCTACTACTGACCCAAGACTATCAGAGCGGAGTCTGAGAGGCTGGTAACTGGTCTTTCCTTCCTTTTGAAGGATTCCTTCTATAAACAGAAATCTAGAATCCCTTGGCCTTATTTCTGTTGAAATAAAGTTTGAAGTAATTTTTTTAGGAAGCACTTTATCCAAGGAGTAAATGAAGAAATAAGTACCCTTTTTCATAATAAAAGATTTCGAATTTGATTGACCATGTCCAGAAAAAGAGCGAAGAGAATTCCTAGTCGGTAATATGGGACTTTATTTCTCCTATAAAGCACTAGTGCAACAAATAGCGTCTACATTCTTCTTGTGGAAAGAACTAAGAAATGGGTTAATTGAATAGTCTCTATCAGCTAAACCAATGGGTAGAAACATCTATTTATGCTCATACTATCAATACAATAGTATTTTAGGATTGATTTGAGGAAAATGCCCCTACTAGTAGGAAGGAACAAAGAATGGAATAAAGCAGGGAGCTCTAGCTTACTCACCTCAGTAGGAAAGGTTGTCTGAGAAAAAGCACTAGCGCTTGCCCGTAGACTCTCTAGTTCTTGGGAAGAAAAGGAATTCAAAAAATGAATTGTCCGGTTGGCATATTAGGTGTAATTTCACAAGATCTATGACTAGTAAATAGTTTATTTTTCTCTTTCCACTGGTCTATTTTCTACTCTTGGTGGGTTGGGCATTAGAAAGAGGCCTCAGCCTAGGATAAAGAGAGTTCAGTGAGCCATTAGCAGCTATGGCTCACAGCTTGAATCAGAATAGCCCTAGCTTTCGAACCAAATATTCTCTACGCCCCTCTTCCCCTGATGATTTGAGAGTGACTAGAGAAATGGGAATTCAAGTCTCATTCCATTCCCTGAAAGAGTACCCTCCGGCTTAGGACAGGTGCTAAAAGCAAGAAAGAGTTTGTTTATCTTATAGTAAGAGAGATATTTTGATAAAAAAAAACTAAACTGTGATTCAGGGATTAGAAGATTAGAATGTAATTGAAGCCTGAACCCATGAGAAATAAGGAAGTGGCAAGGATCCTTCAAGATGGGAGGAGAGCCTGGAAAACAAGACCGAAGCTTCAAAACAGTGATGGCTTAGAAGTCAGGCGTTAGGAAGGAGATATAACAAGTGTGCTGGGGGTGAGTAAGAGAAGTAACTGAGTGTAAAGAGTTGGGACACCGACCTCCCAGAAAGAAATAATGACGTAGAAAAGGATAGCATAGTGCGCCAGAGGAAAAAGGAATTGAATGAGGAAGAAAAGGTCTTTCTACCATCCCGCAAGAAATATCATAAGACAAGAAAGCCACTTTTATGCCCAAAACTCCCATGATTTTCTTCATTAGTCAACAACCAACAAAAGTTCTCTATAATTCTTCACTACTCGTATAGGCTTGACGAAGTTAAGCTGTCTCGAGGGAATAATTTTTATTTCTTGACAAAAAAATGGAAAATCAACAAATATTGGTTTATGGTAATCCAACGCCTAGTGATTTACTCTTTATGGAGAGTGATCTTTTATCGTTCCCTGTATCCAAAGCCTCTTCGACCCTTTCTTCAACTGTTTTGGACACGAAAAGCGCTCTACCTGAACTAGACCTATTATTTCATGAAATCCACGATAAATGCACAGAGTTGGTTCTACTCTCAAATAAACAATTTCCACCGGAGTGGAGCATACCCGAGCTTATTCAGGATCTAATGGGAAACGAAGCTGTTCAAATCCCAGGGTATCTCCAAGATATATATTATGATATTTTGTTACGAGGAGCAACTAGTTGGTTTTTCTAGGATCTTTGTCATTTTATAGATTTAATAAACTATAGGATTTAATATCCTCTCGTTTATTTTATGAACAAATCGAATAACCTAATGGATCGAACTCATCCTTGGCCTGCTTAACACATGCAAGTCGAACGGGAAGTGGTGTTTCCAGTGGTAGAAGGGTGATTAACGCGTAAGAACCTTCCCTTGGGAGGGGAACAACAACTCGAAACGGATGCTAATACCTCGTAGGCTAAGGAGCAAAAGGAGGAATCCACCCGAGGAGGGGCTTGCGTATGATTAGCTAGTTGGCGAGGCAATAGCTTACCAAGACAATGATCAGTAGCTGGTCTGAGAGGATGATCAGCCACACTGGGACTGAGACACGACCCAGACTCCTATAGGAGGAAACAATGGGGAATTTTCCACAATGGGAGAAAGCCCGACAGAGCAATGCCGCGTGGAGGTAGAAGGTCCATGGGTCATGAACTTCTTTTCCTGGAGAAGAAGCAATGATGGGATCTGGGGAATAAGAATCGGCTAACTCTATGCCAGCAACCACGGTAAGACATAGGATGCAAGAGTTATCCAGAATGATTGGGCGTAAAGCGTCTGTAGGTGGATTTTTAATTCTGTCGTCAAATCCCAGGGCTCAACCTTAGATAGGCGGTGGAAACTACCAAGCTAGAGTACGGTAGGGGTTTCCGGTGGAGCGGTGAAATGCGTAGAGATCGGAAAGAACACCAACTACGAAAGCACTCTATTAGGCTTACACTAACACTGAGAGACGAAAGTTAGGGGAGCGAATGGGATTATATACCCCATTAGTCCTAGACGTAAACGATGGATACTAGGTGTTGTTCGTATTGACCCTTGCAGTGTTGTAGCTAACGTGTTAAGTAGGTATCAAGAATGAAACTCAAAGGAATTGATGGGGGCCCACACAAGTGGTGGAGCATGTGATTTAATTTGATGCAAAGCGAAGAACCTTACCAGGGCTTGACATGCTGCAAATCCTCTTGAAACCTTTGGGAACGCGGACATAGGTGGTGCATGGCTGTCGTCAGCTCATGCTGTAAGGTGTTGGGTTAAGTCCCACAATGAGCGCAACCCTCGTGTTTAGTTTCCATCATTGAGTTTGGAACCCTGAACAGACTGTCAGTGATAAGTCAGAGGAAGGTGATGATGGAATAAAGTCATCATTCCCCTTATGCCCTGGGTGACACACGTTCTACAATGGCCGAGACAAAGGGTCGCGTTCACACGAGGGTGAGCTAACCCCCAAAACCCGTCCTCAGTTCGGATTGTAGGCTGAAACTCCCCTGCATGAAGATGGAATTGCTAGTAATCACCGGTCAGCCATACAGAGGTGAATTCATTCTCGGTACTTGTACACGTCGCCCATCATACTATGGGAGCTAGCCATGCCCGAAGTCGTTACCTTAACCACAAGGAGGGGGATGCCGAAGGCAGGGCTAGTGACTGGAGTGATGTCGTAGCAAGGTAGCAATACTGGAAGGTGCGGCTGGATCACCTCCTTTTCAGGGAGAGCTAATGCTTGTTGGGTATTTTGGTTTGACACTGCTTCACACCCAAAACAAAAGGAAGGGAGCTACGTCAGAGTTAAACTTGGAGATGGAAGTCTTCATTCATTTCTCGACGTTGAAGTAAGACCAAGCTCATGAGCTTATTATCCTAGGTCAGAACAAGTTGATAGGATCCCCTTTTTTATGTCCCCATGTCCCCCCATGTTGCGAAATGGGGGCGAAAAAAAGGAAAGGGAGGGATGGGGTTTCTATCACTTTTGGAATAGCAGGCCCCCAGTGGGAGGCTCGCACGACGGGCTATTAGCTCAGTGGTAGAGCGCTCCCCTGATAATTGTGTCGTTGTGCCTGGGCTGTAAGGGATCTCAGCCACATGGATAGTTCAATGTGCTAATCGGCACCTGACCCTGAGATGTGGATCATCCAAGGCACATTAGCATGGTCCTGTTCAAACCGGGGTTTGAAACCTCAGGAGGATAGATGGGGCGATTCGTGTGAGATCCAATGTAGATCCAACTTTCGATTCACTCGTGGGATCTGGGCGGTCCGGGGGGGACCACCACGACTCCTCTCTTCTCGAGAATCCATACATCCCTTATCAGTGTATGGAAAACTATCTCTTGAGAACATTTTTAGGTTTGGCCTCAATGGGAAAAGAAAATGGATCACCTAACAACACATCTTCACAGACCAAGAACTACGAGATCACCCATTTCATTCTGGGGTGACGGAGAGATCGTACCATTCGATCCATTTTTTTCATTCTTTTCCCGAAGGTCTGGAGAAATCTGCAATAAAGACCTTCCTGAAAGGAAGGGCGTGAAACCTTTCCACAGGGACTAGGAGATTGGATCTAGCCTTAAGAAGAATGCCTGGTATAAATCACTCACTTCTTGGTCTTCGACTCCCTCAGTCACTACGAACGCCCCCGATCAGTGTAATGGGATGTGTCTATTTATCTATCCCTTGACTCGAAATGGGAGAAGGTTTGAAAAAGGATCATAGAGTGTCTAGAGTTGGGCCAGGAGGGTCTCTTAACTCCTTCTTTTTTCTTCTCATCAGAGTTATTTCACAAAGACTCGTAGGGTAAGGAAGAAGGGGGGAACAAGCACACTTGGAGAGCGCAGTACAACGGAGAGTTGTATGCTGCGTTCGGGAAGGATGAATTGATCCTGAAAAGGAATCTATTGAGACCGTAGGTGTGATGATTTACTTCACGGGTGAGGTCTCTAGTTCAAGTCCAGGATGGCCCAGCTACGCCAGGGAAAAGAATAGAAGAAGGATCTGACTACTTCATGCATGCTCCACTTGGATCGGGGGGATATAACTCAGTTGGTGGAGATCCTCTCTTAAAATTGGGTCATTAAGATTATGGGTTGGATGTATAATTGTCCAGGCGGTAATGATAGTATCTTGTAACTAAACCGGTGGCTCAATTTTTTGGGAAGAGGACCGAAACATGCCACTGGAAGACTCCACTGAGACAAAGATGG